>JAQGBJ010001361.1:0-23887 GCA_034698345.1 Sphaeridia pumilis | reverse complement strand
ACGGCAGATTGATTGAGCCCCCCTCGAGGTCTTCGATGTGGAGGTAATAATAATTTTTATTTTTGCTGATTATCATTGTTGCACACGTCGTGAGCTACATTACAAACAAGGTTGACGCTTAATTGCCAACTGTCGTTTGTTGGTTCAACCCTCCATACCGTCTACAGCTATTTCTATACGCAATTACACGGCAATTTAAATTCTATAACGGATCGGACACGTTCTCAAACATGCAATTTTTTCAATTCTAGCAGCTCATTTCTAGGGTCATAAATCGTACTTTTTTGCCTTTTAATTTCATTTAATTGTTTTGTGTGTCACTGATGATAATTGCGGGACTGTCATCGAGTCGTGCAAAAAAGAAGCGTGGAAAAGGAAAAGTGGGAGTGGAACAGCGTTTTAATAGTGTCATGTAATACCGCGTCACCTTCAGTCAATCAGATTGATACAAGAAGAAGTATGTTGGAGACATGGAAACATGAGCAGATTGCAGCAACTCTTTTATATTCCGATAACGAACGTAGGCTAAATGTATTTGGACAATCCGTGATTCAGCAAATTGGCAATAAGAGACGCACTTTTTGTTTTCACTTTGTGGCTTTAGCAGTCTGAAATGCCTTCAAGATGGTGCTTGTTGTCTATGGCGAAATCGCTGAGCCGTATTATACTAGTAACTGACGAGCTTTTGACGGACTCACGTACAATTTCAGCCCATATACCATCGAATTGAAGAATTACATTAGCGAATAAAAGAATGAGAGACGATGATAATTTGTGAAAAACACCACCATGAACGCACGCCGCAAAACCATCACTGGGCGGAAAAATTGCAATTTCTGAAACGAGGGAAAAGCTATTTATATTATGCACATGTTCCTTTAGATAGATAGTTTGATGTTCACAGAAGAGTCTTTGTGGCCCATGTTTACAATAGCGTGATTTATGCGAGTTGCTCTTCATAAAAGTAAATGTTGTGACACTTGAAGAAGGCTTCACAACACTCACGAATTTTAACAGCAAACATGTGTTTATTAGAAACATTTGAAAAAGAAAGTTTGGGCCGATTACAGGTTTTGAAGCAATTTTTCTTTGATTTTTTCCCGGGAACTTAGCAAACATGATTGCATCAGTCACGGAAATCCGATATGCTTGTGTCAAGAGTCAAGACATTTTCGATTGACACGTTATGCAACTTTCATAAAAGGCGTGTGTAAATTAAATATTCATGGCTTTTAACCTGAGGTTCAAAAATGCAGGATTGCATGAAGCTAAGAACTGGCTGGTATAAAATTTTTGGATAGTGTGTGGTCATATAAATTCAATTTCTTGGCGGTAGATCCACAATTTCTTGGAAATTAACTCCCTGACAGCTTCACACCGACAACCTGCTATTGTATTTCAGTTTCTTTTTGTCTAGATCAATAAGACTGACTTTTTAAGCTTTATTGAACCGTGCACTTTACACAGGCACAAAGGCTGATTGACACCTTGTCACATACGTTTTTTATCATTGAAGCTTCCTTTCTTTGACATTTTCTTCTTTTCAGTCCGGAAATTCAATCTTCCCAGCTTCACAAAAAGTTTAAAAGTTTATTTGTACTGAACATGTATTCTCCATTACAAATTATTTGACGGAAATTGAAGTGATGTAACTTCTGAAACCGCCAATTTTCTATTTCGTAACATATTTTGGTACTTAACCTGAGCATGTTCAGGTAAATTCTCATTCATAAAATGAATGGTTTCAGGGCATCTTTTAAATATTTGTAGCCGCAGGTAGGTCAGGAGATCAAATTTTCGACAGAGACAAAAGATTATAAAGAATTAAGGGCTACAAGCAAATGGGTCTTGATGCTGTATTTGCCGTAGGAGTGCATATATAGTACAGATAGTTGCATTATTCATATTGGCGACAGAAGCACATTAGTAAATGGGCCTTAAGACGTAGGGTTTATCCTAATGGCCAAAACAAGAGACAAATTGTGTCAACCGAGCAAATAGTTTACCTGATCAGACTATGTCTATTTTTTAATGACGCTCAACTTGTGTCTCCTGTCGAAACATTACATGGCAAGCAATTAGTCTAACGAAAAAAATGTTTCTTTTTCCAGGTACGGATTTAATACCACAGCTAATTACAATGACCACGAATTGTACTGTGGTGGCTTCTCGAGACAGCAGAGAAATGGCGGCAAATGTGGTGTCTGCGGTGATGCCTACGACGCTCCTGAACCTCGTCCCAACGAAGCCGGCGGCACGTACGGTCAAGGGATAATCGTGCGAAAATATCGACAGAATTCAATTATTCGCATCAAGATTGAACTTACTGCGAATCACAAAGGAGCTTTTGAGTTCCGTCTCTGCCCACATAACAATCCCAAGAAGGTCGTAAGTCAAAAGTGCCTGGACAAATATTTGCTGGAACAAGCAAACCACGAAGGGGCAAGGTAAAGTATTTGTTACAAAAGTTCTCACTTACTAAATCACGTAAATGCTGTGATAAGTCGATTCTTGTGAAATGTATTATTCTGGATAATTCAATTCATACGAAAGATTCTTCCATTCAAAAGTTTTTGATACAGTCAGTGCTGCTTTTGAATGATTTTTTACCTGGTACAAGAATTTGTATTACTTATATTCAGGGGATTAGAGGCAAGGCTTGTGCTGCCGGAGATTAGAGTTCGAAAGGGTTGTTGTAGGTGGTAGGTTGGCGTATTGTTCTTTAATTGTTCATGTAGCTAGTAACGACCGACGACACCGTGTCTCGAAAGAGGGTTGTAAAATTTAAAAAAGATTTGACACGCTCCAGAGGTTCTGCAATCTTTCTTCAACTTCAGCCAGCAGCAGTACCTTATCGCTATTATTTTTACTCGAAATGAATGAGAAAAGACCAAATCTATACGTGATTTTGTGCAGAAAGGAATCTGTGAGAGTATATAGTTTCTCTTGTGGCATGCCTCAGCTGGATGCCACCACCGCCCACTCTGCAACTGCCACTGAATTTCCAACTAATTTGCCATTCATTCAATCAACAGGTATTATCCCGGAGAAGGCTCGAAAGTATTTGAAGCTCGCTACCTGCTTCCCAAAGGACTGACGTGTACCCAATGCGTGCTTCAATGGAGATACATTGCCGGAAATAACTGGGGCAAGTGTCCCAACGGCACCGAAGGTGTTGGCTGTGGACCTCAAGAAGAATTCAGGGCTTGCTCCGATGTTTCTGTCTATGACAGCAGCGGCAAGGCTTCTGCTGATGAAGACGAGACTCAAGAAGAAGAAGACGACAACGTTATTGACACTGGTAAGTTTGACCTAATTTTGATGACTTTTGTATTTGTCCATAACAGCGTACAAGAACGTGTTGTTTTCTGTTCCAGACAAATTGAACGACAACGAGCCAAGTTCAGACGACTTGGATGGTGACAGGACCGATTCCGTCGTCTGGCCCCTAATCATGGCCCTGATTGCCCTTTTGATTGCTACTTTATTCTTTGGATCTCTCATCGGTTGGTTTTACCGAAAGGAAGTTGCACACTTCTTTAGAGATACTTTTGGAAAACCAAACTGGAAGACTGGATCTCATCAAACGAACCTAGGCTATCCAGGTTCCAGAGCTCCAGTTCCACCCCCACGAAGCAAAAAAGGCGGTCCTGACCTACACCAGTTCAACGTGAGGCATCTGACACCCGATGTCATTTCGGAACCCATGCAAGTTACCATCAACGGGTTGGCAGTCTAGCTTTTCCAAAAGTGGCAGCCCACCAATAAAAAAGACTGCGCCTCACTACGCTCTCATGTTAACTCCGCCGGTGAAGTACCTGTTAGCCGCTATGTTAGACATAGCGTAATTCGCGACTTGATGATACATATAGCCATATATACCCTTTAAGAAAAATTGTGAAAAGTGGCGAAAGTGCCCAACGAACCGGGTCTTGCATTTGTTTGTGACAGCCATCAGCGTGATTGGGGAAAACATTTTTGAACAATATCTCGTCAAAAGTGATGGCTGACTGATGGACGGACAGTGGCAAATCGGCACCGTTCGACCACATCAAATGACAACAATGACTAATTAGTGCATTCTTTTCTGCAATGCTGTAGTTGATTATAGCGTTGAATTGTCGTTCACCGGTCTTCTGTCAACCCTTACATTTCTTTTCTGTCCTCATTATGAAATATATTTATTAGTTTGTCTGTCTCCACTGCCGCTAAAAACCGCATAAAGCGGAAAAGAATCATTTGTATCAACGACTTGTAACATTTATTTTGATTTATTGTCTATTCTACTTTGTACACAGTTCCAACTTTATGAATAGGAAAGAAGTAGACCATATAGTTTAGGTTACTGGTAAATGAAAATTCGAAATTGTCGAAACAAAAACAAAAAGTCACTAGAGTGCCCAGTCAAACTTTTTGTATTATTACATATTAGCAGCACCTTTCTATAGTTTTATGACTAATGACGACTTGTATGACGGTCTCATACGGACATTTTTGTACATTTAAGCTGTGACATAGCGATTTTGTGCTGTTTGTTTTTTGTTACTAGGTTAAACATGAATTAAATAGGTTCTTCGCTCGTAGTATAAGTTTCAGCCAAATGTAAATACATAGCATCATGAACCTTTTTGACTGTGTTTTTGTATCTTGTGTCTCCTAAAAGTTTCAAAACGTGTGAATACAATCACGCTGTAATGTAGAATGTCTTCCGGTGTCGGCTGAACCGCCATGATTCCAAATAAAGGTTCTTCAAAACAATACACTGTCGCATCCGTGATGATCTAAAACCCTTGTCGATCAACGATACTTGTCAGGATAAATCAGAAGCCTTATTAGTACCACAAGCTCGGAAATGGACACGCAACCCACCCAGACCCAGGTTGGCCCAGTAAATCTATCCCATCCCACAAAACCTTTGTGGCTTTGAGGCTAGAAGTACTGAAAATGTTGCCTCGGCAGTCAGGCCAACACAAACGCCCTCATCCACCCCGAAATGAGCCCAACTCCATGTTTCGCATATACAGCCGGCTTTGAAATATCGGGCGACGACGGGAGGGTTATCCATTCCATGAACGAGCTTTGAATAAAAATTCGGTTTGAACTCACAATGGTTGGAAGCCTCACACCCTCATAGCAATTTTCAGTGCTCTCTTTGTAGAACTCACCCTGAGGAAGCATTGGTTTCTCTACTGCATCGTACAGCACACGAGGGTGCATTAGTCACCAATCACCGGGAATAAACACGCGGCCGGCGGCGGGCTCCTCATCTGGAACCGGGTATCTTCGGATCGATAAGGGATCGAGCATGACTTTTAGAGGATGCACTGCCTGCATTGTGCATACACATAACACGGGATTATTTCTGGCATTCGCTGCTGATTTCTCTCCCCTTTTCCTCTCTGTATTTATATTTCTTTAACGCTATGTTTTCATGTGTTCCAGCTTGTGTAATATATACACAATTGCTCTGACACATTAACTCGACAAAAATCTCGTCCAATATTCTCGTTATGTCAGTCCAACTCATACAGCTCGACCGCATGCAGCAAGTCTTTTGCGATTCCCATCGTCGTCAATACCAATTGACAAACACAAACCAACATACATTTACCAGCTCCAGCTTTGTTTTATAATCGCTTCAGTCAATTGACAAATTTAAAATACGCCCTTCCGTATTTTGTCGAAGTGCATCCATGCAAACCCATCAACAACAATTCTCAGTATAGCAGTATTATATTGGGCTCTTGAAATTCTGTGAACGAATCGTCAACAAGTCTACCAAGGAATCAAGTTTATTGCCGGATTATACAGTGGTGCCCTTTTTGCCTTTTGTGCCCATTGCTTCCAGTGCAATATGTCATCGAATACTTCTTCAACGTCGAGTACAACAGGTAAGATGGATTCAAAATTTCTTTATATGGTCCTGATTTCAGCGGCCCGATATTCACCACCATCGACAACTCTTTCAATAATCTGCATTGATCGGATAACAATTCCACATGTTTACCGCGGTAAAACCACAAACCCATTTAATACTTTTACGGCCCCATTGATCTTAACGTTAGAGAAGAAACACCTGGTTTTAAAGGTTAAGAAAGCAATAAAAATCATCTGATATTCACCCTAAAAGGAGATTGTAGACTACGTGAATATATTGTAGCTTTTCTTATTATCTATTTGCCCGGCAGCCGGTTCTTTGAATTTATTCCAAATCTCAAGCGGCAAACTGTCTGGAGGATTCTTCAAGTACATGTTAGTGCAAATATGTGTCTTGGATTTAAGTTTTACAACTGTCGTAGTGGCAGCATATAATTTGAAGTTGAGTTTTGGTTGGGTGGTCCATTCAACACAAGTATAAGGTTACACCGTGCTCGTGGAACATCAAAAAGTAAATGTCGGTCATGCCAACTTTGAAACTCTAGCTCGGCGGAATTGGTCCAGACAGACATTTTTTTCTACTTCATAACCGGCTTTTTTGAGGAGCTAAAAATATAAATTCATGCAAGTCAGTACCTTGTGAAGTAATATGTCGAGACTTGAGTCTGAATCTTGAAATATAAAAAATTGTCTCGGCCTTGTCCCGCCTTACATTTCGGGCTTAAAGAGACAGGAGACTGCACAGGTAACACGAGACACCTGTCTCGCCTAATTAAGCAGGAGGTAGGAAAAGAGCTGGACAAAATGGGAAAAGAGGCGGAGACATTGCTTTTGCTCTTACATCGGAACCTGAGGGGGAAAGGTGCTTTGTTTGCCAATCATTGCGTAAATGCCAGGATCAACGGCATATAAAATGTATTAAATCCTCCTTGAAACCCAATACAAAAGTATGAAAAGGTTTATAGCCAAGTTACACATTTTATACTTATGGCCGCCTCCAGTCGTGAGACTCTTGTCCAGCACATGATGACGTTGAAAGATAAATGTTTTGTTTTACAAAGGCGTATTGCATGCATTTCAAGAGCCCAATGGCGACTCTCCCACAAAAGAATCCACATTCATTATGATGATTATTATATGGTTTGTTTGGAAGTATACTTTTTACGAGCACCAAAAGCTCATAAGGCGATGAAGGAGAAGATGACGACCAAGCCGGGATTTTTCTTCCTCCAGATGCAATTCCAAATGTTGTATAATCCTGAGGCTTGGAGAAGCTCCAGTCTGAATTATGACGTTGGAGAAGAATTTTAAACGCATGTAACGTTTATGCTTTCACGGATAAATGGAGTTGGTGAGAGCTGTGGAATGTAATACTTGAGCTTTACGGCAAGACAGGGATTCGATTACCGAAAATGTTGTTATCAGTCAAGCTGGAATTGTTGGTTTGATGTGGTGTGTCCAGCGCCCATTTTGGCATGGCATATTTGCTTGTATCATGGGAACCTTTCTGAAGACGTTACTTGAGTCAACATATTCATCTTTTTATCTTGTTTAAATGGCTGGAAAGCTCAAGTAACAAAATTGACTCACTGAGCATCTTTTTAAAGATCCATGATTTAAACGTGGGTGTGTATCCAGTAAAAAGTTGAGGCGGAGTACATGCACAATGCACAGATTCTGTAGCCTGGAAACTATGTAGCTTCAGATGATACCCGAACCGTGACGAGGGGCGGATGTCTTTGAAATGTCGGCCGAATTTGCAATGCAGCAGCAGCATTCTGTATTAACTAACCATTACTCGTGAACGAAATCAAAGTTGGATGCGTGACTTGTGGCGGCCAGATTTCTGGCGAGACAGGTGTTTCCGAACTTTGAAAGGCATATTAACCACATATTACATGGGCACGCCGATAGTTTAAACGGAAAACACAATGTCGACCCAAACACTGCTTGAAAAACCACGCTGGGGAAATCAAACTGGTATCTCGTTCAAGTATCTAAATGTCACAGGCTGACATTTGGAAGCCCAGTGGCTTCTTTCTCCTTTAATATCACCGCCTTGGTAAAAGGCTTCGGAAATGAACGTAATGAACTACCAGGAAGTAACTGGTTCGGTTTCAGTATCCTTCTGACATTGGCTTGGAATGTACGACTTGGTGGCTCTTAGCATCGACTTGCTCTTTAATTTCTGCTTTGCAATCTTACTATGTTCAGTGGGTCCAGCTACCCGTACTATTCGCGAACAGTTGGTGGCAGTAGATCTACAGCTGAAAAAGATAGACGTCCTTCCACTTTAAATCTGGGTGCAAGTGGTTCAAGTGCCTCCGGCGGTGGTGGCAGCAGTTATAATGCGACCGGAGGAATCGTTGGTACTCTGGGCGGGGGTGGTCGTACTGGTGCGGCACCTGGAAGCTCATCTACTTTGCCCAACAAGCCTTCTCGGTACTTAAGCAGTTCCGGTACTTCGGCAGCTGCCGAAGTGACGACTGGAGCTGGACAAAGTACAAGTGGATCTGCTACTTCTGGAACAGGCTTGGGTGGTGGTGGTGGCACAATGACGAGTGGCCTCGGTGGGGCCGCTAGTAGTGGCAGGAGCGGCAGTACATTAGGCAGTGGTCTTGGCAGCGGTGGTGTGGGGAGGTCATCCTCTTCCTCTTTGGCATCCTCATCTGTATATGGCAACCAACCTTCTTCATCCCTGTACAGCACTTATGGCAATCAAAGATTGCAACAACAACAACAGCAACATCAGCAACAGCAAGTAATAACCGTTCCTCCCACCAGAACCAGTACATTATCTCTGAACAAACCTCCGGATCTCCAGTCTCAGACTCAGATTCGTGAGAACCCCTCGTCGTCATCCTCGTCTGCGGGGCTGTCAAGTCAATATTACAAATCTCCATCATCGTACACGAGACCCGTTTATCATTCCCCGTACCAGCAACCTTACACAATTCAGTTGCAACAACCACAAAGTGTCCAGCATCAGCAGATTATTGAAAGACCCTTGTCGACCGGTGTCACGGCTAGTAAAAGTACTCATGATCTAATTATGGACTCTGTTCCCGACAATATTTTTTGCTTATCCTGCCCACCTGCGGAATTTAAATTCTCTGATGCTTACCGTGCCAAAACTTTACCACGGACAGGAAAAGAGGTAAGGAATGTTTTTTTACAAATTATGCTTCAGGATTTATGGGAAGTCTTTCAGGAGAGGAACCCTTAATTCATGTCGGAAAAGCTTGAATTGAGGCCCAGAAAAATGCCGCGCTTCTTTCAACCGAGCCAAATGCCATAGACGCTTAAGAACCAGTAAAAATTTCATGTCATTGACAGATAGGTAGACATTTCAACGTTTTTGCAACCCCCTTCGAAGCAAAAATTCCATGCGGTAGTTTCTTGTCAGCTTTCCAATTTTTCGAATCCGGATATTTTTTCTCGGTTGGCTTGCGAGCTAAATGAGTGTTCTTACAAGGTATAATTTGCTTTAAAACTGTCAACTGGGAAAAAGTATACGAGCTGTTTCTTGACATTGTTTTATGAAGTGCAGTATGAACTCTTGACGCGTCCAAATTCAAGCTGTAAAAAAGCCAGGCCAAGCTATAATGAGCTTTTGAGCATAAAGCTTGAGATGGATTCCATTTGTAGACGACTTGGATGAATTGCGCTTAATGTGCATTAGGTCAAATGTTACTCGTCGAGGATGAGCGAATGTTTATACTTGCGAAAGCGTCGCTGGAATTAGGAAGAGGGATGCAGTTGAGATGTCTCTCTGAAACAGCCGTAGCGTCTGATGTCGACAAGTATTAAGCCTTTTGTTTCCGATAGACATGGAGTCTGCCGTTGGCTTACAGTATAATTTCGAACTAGAATTTTTTTACTTTAGCGTCGCATATGAGCGTAGAAGCAATTATCTTCAAACACTCCGCAATGGTATTTTTACAACATTACATTGATGATTTTGGCTCGTGGTACTATTAAAAAAATTAGACGGTGAGACAGGTTCCTGTTTTCTGGGCTGCTAGTCTTGTTCTACCATTTTTTACAAATTTTATTAATAAAATTCATTGCAAATTGCAGAACGAACGACTCATTGGGTTCGCCACGTTACCGGAACAGGTTCATAGAAAGTCAGTCAAGAAAGGCTTTGACTTTACCTTGATGGTCATAGGAGAGTCAGGATTGGGAAAATCCACTTTGATCAACAGCTTGTTCCTGGCTGACTTTTATCAAAATAGAAAAATTCCTAATGCATCAGGTAAGACTTCTATTGATCCATGTAAGAAATGCTATAAACAAATTCATATACCGATAATTTCATTTTTTAGAATATGTTCGAAGGACGACCAGCATTCAGAAGCACACTATTGAAATCGAAGAACGAGGAGTCAAACTTCGACTAACGGTTGTTGATACGCCAGGTAAGTTAAAAACGATATTGTCTGCCAGTACAATGAACACTGAATTCGGGTTGTTGATGCAAGCCATTTTGTTTTTTACTTGATAGGCTTTGGAGACGCCCTCAACTGCGAAGACAGTTGGAAGCCATGTGTCGAGTACATCGACGACCAATTTTCGCAATACTTCCAGGCTGAAAGCGGGCTGAACAGAAGACATATTCAGGATACGCGGGTTCATTGCTGCCTTTACTTCATTCCACCTTATGGTCACGGGTACGCAGTACAAAGCATATCGAAATTGAAAAAAAGCACTCGATACATATGCATAACCAAATGGGTATTTTGCAGGCTCAGGGCATTGGATATCCAAGTGCTGAAGAATCTTCAGAACCGAGTGAATGTGATTCCCGTGATTGCGAAAGCAGATACTTTGACGCCGACCGAGGTCAAAAAGTTGAAAGATCATGTCTTGGATGATTTAAGAAATCATCAGATACAGGTTGGCATTGCTAAATTTGTAAGAAAATGCAAAAACAACAGAACTTGTAATTTAATAGATGCTGTTTGACTCAGATCTACCAATTCCCTGAATGTGATGAAGAAGAAGACGAAGAATTCAAAAAGCAAGATCGGGAGTTAAAGGCAGCAATACCATTCGCCGTTGCGTCTAGTGAAACATTTGTCGAAGTTGCAGGAAAAAGGGTTAGAGGACGCCAGTATCCGTGGGGCATCGTCGAGGGTATTTTTATGACAAGATTTTCTTTCAGATATAATCTTCAAAACTAGTATTTTGTTAACGATGGTGTTTTTTGCTTTGCAGTGGAAAACCCGAAACATAGTGACTTCTCCAAGCTGAGGACGATGCTAATACAGTCACATATGCACGATCTGAAAGAAACGACCCAAGACATGCACTACGAGAACTTCCGGGCCAAAGCCATTGCTCAAATTTCCAATGGTACTTGTCGAGAAAGAAGTAAACTGAAACGGGATTCTTCCTACGACTCGCCGCAGGACCTCATTCAGCAAAAGGAAGCTGAGGTATAATTTGATAATCTAAATTTTTGGTATTATACAACAGCCATGACAAAAAATAAGACAAGTTACCTATTTCTATTTAACTCACCAATGGAGGGGAAATGCGTTGACCGGTTGCCGGTCAATTCATGAAACTTCGAATAGCGCTCATGAATGAGCTTCACAAAATACTTGAGTTATGAATAAATGTTTCCGTTTTCAAATTGCAGATCAAGCGAATGCAGCAGATGATCTCTACAATGGAAGCAAGATTGAAAGCTGCCAATCAGCCCAAGTCGATGCGAGATTCTATCATTGACCTCTGAATGCCGGAAATTGGAAATAATAGATGGACGAGAGCCCATTTCGGATACATTCCAGTATTAGGAAACGCAAAGTATACATTGCAAAATGTCATGTAAATATCTCGAATAGAAGTTGCCGAATGTGTTACAGCGTTTAAAATTGCTGTTTACTTAGTGTCAATGCGTCTCGCTTGTAGTTAAGATTTAGGCTAGAATTATGTTACATGTTTCGATACGTTTTATCTGCACGCCTATAGACTTTTAGAAACAGAATAAACAATGCCGATGGCAATACGGAATAAACAAAAATTAATATTGCCAGTAAAATTAACGAAGCAGCAGCAATCAAGAATATTAAAGTCCTGCTAACAGTCAACTTTCATCTCACCATAAATTTAATTTACAAGTGCAATGAAGTACTACGACAATCAACATCAGACAGTCAATTAAAAAAATAGAGCACGTCGCTATTTCGGCCGATCACAACAAAAGTGCTTAAGAATTAATATATCTGTAAGCTGCGCAGTTCTTGAAGAACCATTTTTACCTACGAACAAGGAAATTTTCGAGTCATTCAAGCCGTCAGCAAAACATCGATGAAAGTCGAAACAAAAAACTCGTAGAAAAGCGGAAGAGATTCGCGCTCGACTGGCCTAGGCCCGCACATTATGTGCGCTACCCGAATCGCTTTCACCCTTCGTCGCCAGAAGGCGCGATCCTCCTCGTCTTCGAAGTTTGCAGTCGCCACCAGAAGACACTTCTTCGCCTCTTCCATGGTCCCGGAAATTAGAGCTGCCTTTTCAAAAATTAACGGGTAAAGCATGAAGCACACGATGCCCACGTACAGGTTGACAGCGCCCAAAATAAAATTGCCACTGAAGCCGTACCAGAAGACGAGGACAAAGCCTAAGATGCCAGTGCTGAAGCAGCATAATTTATTTACAAAGACCAATTCTTTGAATATCTGGTTGAAGAATACAATGATGATTTGTATGTCCACAATTTCCTCGTAGCAAACAGCCAGATTGAACCTTGGATTCAAAAAATACCAAATAAAAATGCTGTTACCTAAATGTCTTCTAAAGAAACCAAAAATTACCCACCTGTTTGTCTTGCTCCGCAAATCGTCACACCAACACTGCAACACCTCAAGAATTAGAACCTGAGACGTTACACCGTTAGCAATAGCAATGATAATCCAAAGAATTGGGAAAGCATCCAGAACATATGCGATGACCCGTAAAAGGCTGAAAGTAAGCGATTCCGGTTTCCATTCACTCAGTGGCGATAGCCGTCCGCAGAGTCCCGAACTGGTACAGCATTGATGTCAAAATCGGGAAGGCAAGTGATAAAATCACTGCTATTGTCGTTATTCCGACTGGCATAACTGCCGCCATGAGCTGCTGACGAGAGATGGACTTGACCCGATCGCGCTTTGCCAGCCCCGCATTTAAAAGCACAGTGCTTAAACAAAGAGCTGTCGGTCGAAAAGTGTACACTGGTATCGAAGACGTAATGAATGTTATTCCTACGTGAAGACACAGATGCATCACTTGCAGCCAATCTGGATTCAGCAGCGACGCGATCAGCGTCACAGCGACGTAAATTCCTTTAACGAGACATATGAAGCGGATGAAGTAGAACAAGTACCAGCGAATCTTTGACGTGGTCGGGAAAACCATGTGACTATCAACGTCAACTTCGAAGGGCAGGATCCCCAATTTGGAGACAATGCGCAGATACTTTAAGTAGTGTTCGACGATACGATCAAAAAGGCGGTATTGTCCGATAGAAAGAGCAGATGGCGCTGTCGCTAGCGAACGCTCAAGTTCGGAAGATTCGGTGTGGGAGTAAGAGGCAAGCTCAGGCTCGATGTCCTGCATTTCAATTTCCACGGTAAAAGACGCCATGACAAAAAATACTTTTCAACTGTTCTTCCCTTCTCTAAGCACTATGGACGTAAGAAATTTAACTTTAGGCTACTCCTATCAACCAGGTTTCAGCAACCAACAATATTCTCCGCAGTCCGCGTAGCAACTGACTAAAGCCGAGGTCACATTGAAAACTTTTTTCCCCTGACATTTTGAATTTTGCAAGTTTTAATGCATGTAATTGAAAAACTTCACAG
The DNA here is from genome assembly GCA_034698345.1 of Sphaeridia pumilis. Lineage (NCBI taxonomy): Eukaryota > Metazoa > Arthropoda > Collembola > Symphypleona > Sminthurididae > Sphaeridia > Sphaeridia pumilis. The sequence goes on along the minus strand of JAQGBJ010001361.1, from coordinate 10,160 downwards.
GGTAATAATTATTTCATTTTTCCTGTCACATTGAGGCCTATTGACATTCAGCTTGGCTTAAACATAGTCATTGGAAAACCCCGAAATGAAGGGTATGCAGCGAGGATTGTCACTTGGTTCTTAAGTGCACGTATTAAACACATCCTAAACCGGACATTTTATAAATATAGTGAATGAGACGGACGGTCAGGTCAGGGAGCATGTCTTTATTGCATGCTTCCTCATGGCACACCAAAGCCTGACTGACGAGCCGGAGCTCGTCTACACGAGATGGGACTACTAGTGCTAGTCCTAGTGGTAGTTCTACGAGCTACGAGATGGCGCGTAACATAAATACATTAAAAATACAAAAACAGTTTAAACACATCATAAAAACATTTTTCATGCTCGTTACTTGGTTTTGTGACACGTAATGAATCAATACTCATCAAAAATAATTGTGCTTCAGAAACCTGACGACACCTATTAATTATCTAAAGTTTGCAGTTAGACTTAAATACTAATAGTTATTTACCCCGTCAGCAAAACGTCGATGAATGTCGAAACAAAAAACTCATAGAAGAGTGGAAGAGATTCACGCTCAACGGGTCTTGGACCACACATTATGTAAGCGACCCGAATCGTTTTGATTCTCCGACCCCAGTAGGCACATTCCATTTTGTCATCGAAGTTTGCCGAGGCCATTAGAAGGCTCTTTTTTGTCATTTTCATGCTCCCAGAGATCAAAGCTGCCTTTTCATAAATCAGCGGGTACAGCATGAGAGATATTATTCCGAAATACAGGTTGGCGGGGCCCATGATTAAGTTGTCGCTGAAGCCGTACCAAAAGACCGTCGTGAAAGCCGCAATTCAATAGCTGAAGCAGAATGCTTTCAACATGAAGGCCACTTGCCCGTATGCTTGATTGAAGAATACAATGATGATTTCTATGTCGACCAATTCCCTGTAGCAGTCAGCCAGGTTGAGCCTTTGTGAAATGGGTGCAAAGAAGTTGCATGATTATTTTTGGCTATAATCAACATTAGAACAATATAATAACTAATTACTTACCTGGTTGGCTTTTCCCTCAGATCTTCGCACCAAAAATACAACACTTCCAAGATCATAATTTGTGACGTTAGCAAAACCGTGGCACCGATGCCAAGCCACAGAAACGGAAACGCGTCCATCGCGTATGCGGTAACATGTAAGACACCGTAAACAGCAGTTGAAATGGGCATTGTGGAATTAGATTCTGTTGTAGCCACTCGCAATAGGGTTCCAAACTGGTAAAAAATTGGCAGAAGCGGAAATCCGAACGCCATCGGCACCGCCAATATTGATATTCCTACTGGTATCACTGTTAAAATCAGTTGTTGACGAGAGAAGGATTCGACCCGGTCGAGCTTCGCTAATACGGCATTCAACAGCGTCGCGAATAAACTAAGGGCTTTTGGTCGCAGAAAGAGATTGATTTCAGTTGTAGTAGCGAAAATGGCGAAACCGAGATGGGAAGGAAAATTGACCACTTGGAACCAATCCGGATTCAGCAGCGAAGCGACCAAAGTCACTTGAACGTACAAGGTTTTGAGAAAGCAGATAAAAGAAATTAAATGGAACAAGTACCAGTGGATTGCTGACTTCGAGAGAGAAACCCGTCGATTCTCCACGTTAACATGTAACGGCAGGAGCCTCATTTTGCTGACGATGCGCAGGAATTTCAGGTTGTGCTCGACGATGCGGTCAAAGAGACGATACTGGCGAAAAGGAAGCGCAGATGGCGCTGCTGACTCGGGATCGGCGTTTACAGATACAGCAGGAGATTCGAGAGGTAAGTCAGGTTTGATGTCCTGCATTTCCATTTCCAATGGAGAATTCATTCTAACAGCGAATGCCTAGTTTGGCAGAATCGTCGATTCAAGTTTAAGTGTCGTTGTGGTGAGTTGGTTACAACGATTCGACTTTGTGAAGGACAGGCAGAAACTGACTGAAGCCTAGTTCACTTTTAAATGCCTTGTTCACTGTATTTCGAATATCAATGTTTTTAATGAATGTAATTTAAAACTGCACACGGTAGCAATTATTTTATTTTTCTTGTCATGTTGAGAGCTTGACGTTCAGCTTGTCATATGAACTATAGTCATTAAGAATGAGAAACCCGAAAAGTATACAGTGAGGATTGTCACTTGGCTTTTAAGTCTATGTATTCGCCTCGAATTGAATAGAATATTCTAGGATGTATTTGCTTATGTAGAACTCACAGAAAAAATATAAAAAAACTAACAACATATTCGATGAATGCAGAAAACTAGCTTTGTCCAAGTCCACTTTTGAGTTTGATTGCTGACGACAGTTTATGTTGTTAGCAGAGCCGAAATAAAATTCGAAATGAAAAAATCATAAAAGAGCGGAAGAGATTCACGCTCAACGGGTCTCGGGCCGCACATTATGTAGCTGACCCGAATCGCTTTCACCCTTCGACGCCAGAACCTGCGTTCCGCATCGTTTTCTACATCTGCAATCGCCATTAGAAGGCTTTTCTTTGCCGTTTCCATGCTGCCAGATATCAATGCAGCTTTTTCGTAGATTAGTGGATAAGTCAGGAGGCAAACTATACCGCCGTACAGGTTGGCAATGCCCATGATCAAGTTGTCATTGAAGCCGTACCAGAAGACCATGAGAAATGTTCCTATGCCGGTAAAGCAGAATGTTTTCATAATGAAAACCACGTTTCCGAACATTTGGTTATAGAGTCCGATTTCGAGTTGGATGTTCACCATTTCCTCATAGCAATCAACCAAAGTGAACCTGACGAGTGGAAATGAAACCGAACTCATTGTTAGTTACCTTTTTTAACGTAGCGGCATTTTACCGACAAAATCTGATGAAACCAACCTGTTTGATCTTCCCTGCAAGTCGTCGCACCAGGAGTGCAACACTTCCAGAATCAGAACATGAGAAATGACGAAGAATATAGAACCGATGGCAAGCCAGAGAAATGGAAAAGCGTCCAGAGCATAGGCGACGACACGTAAAAGGCCGTAAGTAGCAGACGAAGTGGTCAGTGTGGATTCTGAGTCCTAATACGAAATGGCAGCTGGTACCAAAGTTGTAAATTGGTAGATGGTTTTTGTCAAGATGGGAAATCCGAACGCCATCGCAAATGCCAGTGGTGTCAATCCGGTTGGCACAACTGCCAATAGGAGCTGTTGACGTGAGAACGACTTAACCCGATCGCGCTTTGCTAGCGCCGCATTTAGAATCACTGTGAACAAGTGAAGAGATTTGGGCCGCAAAAACAGATGCACTACCATCGTTGATGCGAAAATGGCGAAAATAAGGTGGAGAGGCAGGAAGAGAAGCTGAAGCCATTCGGGGTTCAACAGCGATGCGACAAAGGTTACGTCGATGTAAATTGTTTTCAGAGAGCAGGCGAAAGCGATCAAGTAGAAACAGCACCAGCGGATCTTTGACTTTGAGGGAGAAACCTGTCGAATCTCGACGTCAACTTGTAACGGCAGGATACCCAATTTGCAGACTATTCGGAGGTACTTCAAGTTGTGCTCGACGATGCGATCAAAAAGGTGGTATTCCCGAACAGGAAGGGCAGATGGCGCTGTCGACTGCGGTCGTGCAGATTCTGGAGATTCGGGAGACAGTGCTGGCTCCATATCCTGCATTTCCATTTCCAACGGAAGAGTCGCCATCGCCATTGGGCTAGAAGTTAGCAGCTCTCAAAGTCCCACCAAACAAAACTCTGACTTGTGTGCGACTCCAATATTTCCTTGTTCTCTATGCCGTCAAGTCTGTGAATAGTTAAAGATTTATGCTCATGAAAGTATTATTGTAACTGTAAGTAACGAGTTTTTACACTCGAAAGAGTAAGTTGTCGGAGTTGCACAAGCACTTTCTCCCTGTACCCTCCCACTTTGTTGTGCTTTTTCGCGTTTCTCTAAATATAACGAGTTTCATACGAGTGATGAAAGTCCATGAACACTGAATGTCACACCTTGGTATGACTAGGAAAAACTGACTAAAGCCGAGGTCACCTTGCCAGCATTTCCCGGGTATTTTGGAATTTTCAAGCTTAATGAATGTAATTTTGAAAATCCACAGGGTAGCAATTATTTCATTTTTCTCGTCAAGAACAAACGCTTACCTTTCAGCCTTGCCTTCCTCCACGAACATATGTTGAATGTAGAAAAACACAGAATGCATAGTTTGCCGGGAAAAAATTGTATATTGAGGAGAAGAATTGAGAACATGAATGGGCCCCCAAGGCTATGAAATGACTCAATTTCGGTTCTTGCGGATTTACTTGTGCTGGATATAAAAATTTGTAAAACAAAATAATGTTCATTTCCGGTTGAATCTAAGTTCATTGAAAGGCAGATTACGGTGTATGGGAACCATCCATGAAATGCTTCTTCAGAAACTTCAAAAATCTAATTGCACAAGCGGGTTAGTTATGACAAAAATCAGCCAAATTCTGATATAGGTCACATCTGAAGTCAAACGAGTACTCCGTTTAGATTAATTTACAAAAGTTCACATCAAGTACTGTAACTTACATTTTAGTTTTTAAATTTTCGTCGAGATATAAACATATATTCAAAAATTGCATTACTCTAACGGGACGTCAGCAAAACGTCAATAAAGGTTGATATAAAATGGTTATAATAAAGCGGAAGGGATTCGCGCTCAACGGGTCTTGGACCACACAAAACGGAAACAATTCGAATTGCTTTCACCCTGCGTCGCCAGAAGGCGCGTTCGTTTTCATCTTCGACATCTGCAGTGGCCATTAGTAGATTCGTCTTTGCCATTTCCATGCTGCCAGAAATCAAAGCTGCCTTTTCGAAAATGAGTGGGTACATGAAGAGCGTCCCTATTCCAAGATACAGGTTGACAACGCCCAATAAAAAATTGTCAAAACCGTACCACAAGACCAAGACAAAGCCCAGGATTCCAACCGCGAAGCTGCATAATTTGTTCAAGAAGACAGTTTCTTTGTAAATCTGATTGAAAAATCCGATGATGAGTTGGATGTCGACCAGCTCGCTGTAGGAATCTGCCAGGTTAAACCTTGAATAAAAAAAATACTTCATGAAAACTACTTTAGCTGTTTACTTTTGTGAACTGGAAGACTAAAATTACTGATCTGGTTATCTTGCTCCCCAAGTCGTCACACCAAGACTGCACCACTTCCTGAATTAAAACTTGACACACAACACTGTAAACAATACCAATATTAATCCAAAGAACTGAAAAAGCATCCAAAAAATATATAGCAACCCAGAAGATGCCGTAAGTAGCGGGCGATTCTGATTTCCATTCAGTGGAAACAGCCGTCAGCAGTGTTACGAAATGATACACGATTGTTGTCAGAAGCGGCAATCCGAAAGAGATCGCGACCCCACCCCCGATAGATATTATTCCGATCGGCATAACTGCCAAAATGAGCTGTTGGCGAGAGAAAGCTTTGACTCGGTCGCGCTTTGCCAGCGCCTCGTTGAAAAGCACCGAACTTATAAACGAAGAGCTTTTGGCCGAAAGACGTACACCGGCTGCCCGTACGCTATAAAGGCGACTGCAAGGTGAATACACAGGTGGTGCACTTGGAGCCAATCTGGATTCAGCAGCGATGCGATCAGTGTCCCAACGACGTAAACTCCTTTGACAAAGCATGTAAAGCGGATGAAATAGAACCAGTACCACCGGATCTTTGACTTCGAGGGAGAAATCCGTCGATTTTCAACGTCAACTTCGAAGGGAAGCATACCAAAAAGGCAGATGATGCGCAGGTACTTCAAGTTATGCTCGACGATGCGATCAAAAAGGCGATATTGTCGGACAGAAAGAGCAGATGGCGCTGTCGACTGTGGACGTGAAGATCCAGAAGAGTCCGGGGGTGAACTAGGCTCGAAGTCCTGCATTTCGATTTCTAGGACAGGAGTCGCCATTAAGTCAAATATCCTAGCTCAAAGCCCTGACAAGCAAAACTCTCGAATTCAGTTTACTGCACAGCAACTTGAAAATTGGCGAAATACGTCAATGATAGCTTGTGGCTTTGAGAAAACTAAAATTAAAAAATAAAAAGCCTTGGTCTTCGACTATAAATTCGACGCAGCAATATCCAACAACTTCTTAATGGCCTCACAATGGTGACTTTCCGTCAGCAGTATTTGCCGCAGTGAAATGCAAAAACTAACTAAAGCCGAGGTTCTCTATTGCAAGCCTTTTCCGGGTATTTTGAATTTTGCAAGCTTTTAATGCAATGTAATTTCAGAACTTTGCAAGGTAGAAATTATTTTATTTTTCTTGTCAACTTCAAGCGTTTGAGTTTTAGCTTGTCATGAACGCTAGTATTAAAAATGGAAAAACCCGGAATAGGCCGTGCAATATGTATTTAGGAGTGGACGAACATTGAAGCGTTAATGAGTGTCCTCAAGGGTAAAAGCGAAAAATCCACACGTATGTTTATTTTCAACTTTAATAAATTCTCTTCAATGAGAACTACCTTTTGAAAACCTGGTCGTACCTGTTAATTAACTTGACATTGAAGTTCTATTTAATTACTAGGGAAGTTTATGCCGTCAGCAAAGCAGAAATGAAGTTGGAAATGAAGAAGTCATAGAAGAGTGGAAGAGATTCGCGTTCAATGGGTCTTGGACCACACATGATGTAACCGACTCGAATCGCTTACGCTCGAATTCACCCTTCGTCGCCAGAAGGCGCGTTCATTTTCGTCTTCGAGATCTGCAGTGGCCATCAAAAGACTTTTCTTTGCCGTTTCCATACTGCCAGAAATCAAAGCTGCTTTTTCGTAAATGAGCGGGTAAAGCATGAGATTTGTTATGCCGCAGTACAAATACGCAACGGCCATGACCGTGTTGTCACTGAAGCCATACCAAAAGACCATCAGAAAAGGCCCTATGCCGGTGAAGCAGAATACTTTCAAAATGAAGATCTCATTGCCGTATATTAGATTGAAGAATGCGATGATGATTTGTATGTTCACAGTTTCCTCGTAGCATTCAGTCAGATTCAACCTATAGTTTGAAAATATTCAACTTTTCATCAAGATCAGCTTTTAAAGTATAAGAGTTCCAAACCTGTTTGATTTTCTCTGCAGGTCTTCACACCAGGAATGCAGCACTTCCAGAATCAGAACGTTGAAAATTACACTACATGTCGCACCCATGCCAAGCCACAGAATTGGAAAAGCATCCAAGCCATAAGCGGTAATTTGCAAGAATTTGTAAACGGCTGTCGAAGTGGTCAGTGTGAATACGAAGTTAGCTTCCATGGCGGAACCTCGCGCCAGTGTTCCGAATTGGTACACAGTCATTGTCAAGATCGGAAGACCAAATGCCAGCGCCACTGCCAGGGGTGTCAATCCAATCGGCATAACTGCCAAAATGAGTTGTTGGCGCGAAACCGACTTGACCCGATCGCGCTTTGCTAGAACTGCATTTAACATCGCTGGGATTAGACGAAGCGATTTGGGCTGCAAAAAGTAATAGATTTGTTTCGAGGATGTGAAAATGGCGAAAATAAGGTGGAGCGGCAAGTAGAGCGTTTGAAGCCATTCTGGGTTCAACAGTGTTGCGACAAATGATACATCAATGTAACTTGTTTTCAGAAAGCAGACGAAAGCGATCAAATAGAACCAGCACCATCGGATCGTTGAATTCGAAGGAGAAACGCGTCGACTCTCGATGTCAACGTCCAACGGTAGGACTCCTAATTTGGAGACAATGTTCAGGTACTTCAAATTGTGCACGACGATGCGATCGAAGAGACGATACTGGCGAGAAGGAAGCGCAGATGGCGCTGCTCTGTGGACGCGCAGATCGTGGATATTCGAGAGGCAGATCGGTCTCGATAACCTGCATTTCCATTTCCAATGGAGGGGTTGACATTACGCCAACAGCTCGCGAAACCCTGAAGAAAGAAACTCCAACCTCTAAATATAAGTCCCAAGCCAATAATTCCAGATTCTTGATGCTCTAAAAACTGATTTGTGATGCTAAAGACTACCCTGCGATTATAATTTTTGTAAGTACAATGCGAATGCTAGTAAATCGTGTAATTATTAAAGAATTGGGAAATCAGCCTCTGACGAAATGGGTTAATGTATACGAGAACTTGAAACTTGCAAGTTTTTGCGCGACAACAGTCAAAGCCAAACATGCCACACACTTTTCCACAGAAAAATGCTTTCCCAAAGATCCACACGACTACTCGGCACTGTGAAGTGTGTTGTAGCTGATACGAACACTCAGAAGGAAAACAGAAACTGTCCAAATTCGAGGTCACCTTGCGAACCCTGGACTGCACAGGGTAACAATTTCCTCATTTTTCGTGTCATGTTTGGACGTTGCTGTCACTATTGTCATGCATTCATATATTTTTTTGAAGGTGGAAAAAACCCATAATTTGCAGCGATATACGGGCCAAAAAAACCCTGCTGATTGTTCAGAGTGCGAGAATTGAAACCGTATTACCTGGAGGTGAACTAAGCTTGGTAAATGAAAAGATTTTTTAGTTCTGCTCGATCAAATTCAATTTCGATTTTAGATTATGTAATCATCATCGGTTATTCAACATGCATATAAATTCGTCTTTCCTGTATCACGAAGCTTTATTTTTCTGTTCAGAGCCAAAACCCTGTCTCCAGTTCATTTGTTTTTGAATGTTAGTAAGTTAAATAAAGTTACCAAAACAATTATTAACAGTTTGCTAGTGTCATCTTCACTGCATTTAAAGGATTAGCTACAATTAGCGAGAATCTTGAACACAAAGTCTTTGAGCAGGCTAAAATCCCTACGTTGTGACGGCATTGGCAGAAAATCCGTTTTCGTATTTTACTCACAGCAACAGCTATGAAATTTAAGTTTTTCACTGCTCTGCTTCTCTACCAGTTTCACAGGAATAACCGTTGAGAAGAATTTATAGTCAATGTTTTTAAATAACTTTCAAGCTAGAGCTAGACATTCGAAAACTATATTATTCTATCGTGATGTCAGCAAAACATCAATAAAGGTCGCAACAAAAAACTCGTAGAAGAGCGGAAGGGATTCGCGCTCAATTGGTCTTGGACCACATAAGAAGCAAACGATCCGAATTGATTTGACCCTTCGTCGCCAGAAGGCGCGTTCCGTTTCGTCTTCCAAGCCTGCAGTGGCCATCAGAAGACTTTTTTTCGCCATATTCATGTTGTCAGAAATCAATGCTGCTTTTTCGTACATTAGTGGGTAAAGCATGAAACACACAATTCCCACGTACAGGTTGACAACGCCCAGGATGAAATTGTCACGGAAGCCGTACCAGAAGATCAAGACAAAGCCTAAAATGCCACAGCTCAAGCAGCACAACTTATTCAAGAAGACCACTTCTTTGTATATCTGGTTGAAGAACACAGTGATTTGTTGGATGTCGACCATTTCCTTATAGCAATCTGCCAGGCTGAATCTTGAAAAAGAAAACAAACTGGCTGTAGCTGTAGCTCAAAAGTTTTCTAAATAGAACACGTACCATAACCTACCTGGTTGTCTTGCTCCGCAATTCGTCGCACCAAGACTGCAACACTTCAAGAATCAAAACTTGAGACGTAAAACCGTAAAAAATGGCAATGTTGATCCAGAGAATTGTAGCATCGAGGACATACGCGGCAGCCCACAAGAGGCCGTAGGTAATGTGTGATTCCGATTTCCAGTCAGTCGAAGCAGCCGTCAGCAAGGCTCCAAACTGACATCGAATTGTTGTCAGAAGCGGAAATACAAGTGCCAACACAAATCCAATCACAGTTATTCCGATCGGCATTACTGCCGCCATGAGCTGCTGTCGAGAAATGGACTTGACCCGGTCGCGCTTTGCCAGCGCAGCATTCAGAATTACAGTGCTTAAACGAAGAGCTTTCGGTCGAAAAGTGTAAACTGGAACGGTACACGTGGTCAAGGCGAGTCCAACATGAATAGACAGGTGGAGCACTTGAAGCCAATTTGGATTTAGCAGCGATGCGATCAGCGTCCCACCGACGTAAAGTCCTTTGACGAGGCATGTGGAGCGGATGAAATAGAACAAGTACCAACGAATCGTTGACTTGGTCGGGAAAACCCGTCGATTTTCAACGTCAACTTCGAAGGGAAGGATTCCTAGTTTGGAGACAATATCCA
>JAQGBJ010001360.1:0-23910 GCA_034698345.1 Sphaeridia pumilis | reverse complement strand
GGATGTTGGATACATTACCTGTAAGAAGACTTTGATTTCTACCGATGGTATACAATTATAAAGTTACCCAATAAAATTCTTGAATCGAAAAAGAGTTTATTTGACATTGTATTCGGTACAATCGTTGCGTGTTATACAAAATAATGTCGAAGCTATCGTCAAATCGATAATATTAGAACATACGGATGAGACATCTCGCTGGCACAATGTCTACTAATCTAAGCTTAAGACAAGAGTTGAAGATATTTATCATTTATATAGCTTCACTTTCAATATCATTGCTCTTCAATTCACGTTAACAAAGTCAAAGAAACCAAGAATATGACTATAACAACGTAGCTTTCAACATGATGGTGTCATCAACTATGAACACACATTCAACTAGTAGAAGTTACATCCAGATTGCCAAATGTTAACAGTTGCAATAGGAGCTCGAACACTGCGGCTGAACAACGAATATCTTAAAATTACTAAACTTATCCCTGTTTGAAAGGTTCAGGAGCGTGAATCTACGGGGAAACAGACTAGGTATATATAACTATGACTAAAAATGAAGCCATAACATACTTTGCATGGAACTAACAGTTTAGCACGCTGTACAGTTGACCGATTTGAGCATATCAGTTAAATCTCCTAATTATCAGTCATCGTGATATGAACTTTCATTCCCTAAGTTGGAAAGTTCCGAACACATTAATAAGTTGAACTCGGAGGCGGCGGTGGGCTCTGCTTTTTGTTTTTCTTTCCTCCCTTTCTCGGTGTAGTTGCTTCTTTAGCAGCTGCCGCAGCTTGTTGGTCCTTGATTTCTTGTTCCAATTCACTCACAGCCTTTGCTAGTTCGTCTTCAGAAAGTTTGTCCTCTACATGCTCCATATCCCCATTTTCAATGTCAAGTAGCAGGCGTGCATGAGAACTTATCACCTTATTCAGTACATCATCAGAAGTATTCGGGATGAGCGGCAATCCATCCGATTGCTGTTCTTTGAGGCTGCTGATGATTTTGTTAGCATAGGCATCCTTTGTGACACAACGGTGGGTTCCGTGGTCATCAACTACTCTCTGCGAGATACCCAGCTTCACTTTCTGCCTGCGATAAGCTGTATGTTCAGCTGTTCCCCGTCCGCCAATCAGTCGATAGACGAAAGTAGGTTTCTTTTGTCCCAAGCGATATATCCGATAGATGCACTGTAGATCATTTGAAGGATTGAACGACGAGTCAAACAGGATCAGCCGACTAGCTCCTACCAAGTTGATGCCATGGCCTCCAGTTTTTGATGTTACCAGGTACACTTTGGCTCTGTAATCAAAACCCAATTAGAAACTTTTCTTTTCAGAATTCTAGTGGAAAAGTTCAAATCACACCTCTCCGTATCGTTGAAATCAAAGTTAGACTTTTCTCTTGCCCCTTTCCCAATGGTTCCATCCATACGGAAGTAGTCTACATTTTTTTTCCACTTTCCCGGACCTCCAAGCCATGCTGGGACCACTTCGTTCAAGAAATCTTCAATCAAGTTTAATGAGTACACATACTGACTGAAGACTAAAACTTTTTCCTTCTTCTTGATGCAATGCGCTATCAATTCTAATAGGATGACCATTTTGTTACTATGCTCCAAAAGGTCCACGTCAACATCTTTCAAGCACTCTGACCACCATGGCGTGGCCGGAGCTGAATGGGCTTCGAAGGAATGGCCTTCCGTCATGGGAGTCATGTTTTCCTCTAGTGACATATTGGTCGCTGGTTGATTCTCTTCATACCCTTCATCTGCTGCATTTGGATACCATCGTAGAGGAATAGCCGAATTCGTCTGCATTGGTTTCGATGCCGCCGCCGGTAAATCCTCAATTTCATAATGAGACGGTTGGGCAGTTGATTGCTTGCGTTCAATTTCTTCCTTGGACGTGCTTGGTCCCTCCTGGGCGGAACGAACTACTTGGGTCTCAGAGAACTTTAGAATTTGCATAACCGCATTCACAATATCTTCGCGATCATCGGACATAGATGGCTCTGTTTTTCCCATTGACAACGCTTTAGGGTGGCATAGAATTTTTGATAGCAACGAGTAAACTGTCATCACCCTGTGAGATTCCTGTGACTGCAAGCATTTGTTGTACAAGTTTTTCTGTACTTCGCAAAGCTCGACAAGGAGAGTAAATTCCTGCTTCGGTGGAATCAAGCCCTTCAGGACATCAACACCTTCACGATGGCAAGTCCCTTTGAGTTTCTCATACAAGATGCTTGAACGCCTTCTCATCACAATAACATCCTGCTCGGTTGAATCCAGCATTTGGCCGTTCAAGATGGGGTTCCCAAACTGATTATTGAATTCTTCTGGCGTACCAAGAAGTTGCGGCCGGACAAAGGAAACCATACAGTAGTATTCATTGAGGTTATTTTGCATCGGTGTTCCGGTAAGTATGATGCGTCGTTTAGTTTTAATTCGTTGTACAGCTTTGAAGGTTTGAGTATTCTTATTCTTCAAAGTGTGTCCTTCATCACAGATCACTACGGGTGCTTCCAACAAATGCTGCTCGGCTCCTTCGAGTAGGAAGGCCTTCGAAGTATTGGCGCGCTTTGCTGTGCTGCAGCAAAGCCGGAAGGATGTGTAACTCATTATCCCTATGCCGCCTTCTACAGCCCAGCGCTGAACGATGCTTGAACGATTCAAGTTTTTTCCAGGTTTTTGGAAATTAAAGATTTGGACTTTCCTAGGTCTATTGATCCGCTTCAACCATCGATTCAATTCTGTATACCAGTTTTCGACGATGCCTGAAGGACACAAGACCAACACTCGGGATATATCCAAAGGTGGAAACGTCAAGATGGTGTGCATGAATGTTATAGCCTACAATGAAAAACGACCAGTTATATTTTAGCAGTTACAGCATGAATCCTTCTGAATCCTTTACTCTCTGAGACTTCAAACTTACCGTCAATGTTTTCCCTAGCCCCATACAATGTGCCAGAATGCAGCCTGCGCCCTCGTGCTTTGAGTTCAAGTACGTTTCAACCGTTTCAAAACAACCGTTCCACATAAAACGTATCCCTTCCTTCTGATGAGGTTTGAGTTTCTCCAGTAATAAATCGTGTACTTTTAACTGCTTTCCTTCGTACTGGTCCAGAACTAGTGCTCCCGAAGTAGCGACTGTCAAGATCTACGGAAAGCAATGGAGCCGTGTAATGCAGTTCATATTCAAGCCTGGGCTCATTCTAATAAACTCAGTATCAAACCTCTTCTTGATGCCGTTCAATTCTTTGTTGCTTAGCTTTTTCCTCTTCTTCTGCTCTCCTGGTACCTATACTTAGGGCATCTTCCTGCAGTATTGGACGAATGTTCCTTCGCGAACCAGGCTCCTTTTTTATGACTGTTTTCATAAGTTCTGTTCCAACACATTGTATTTCTTCGTCGGCTTGACTTGACGTTGTTAGATCAACGAGCGGCTTTACATCCGGCTTAATTTCCGAATTACTTGTTGAAGGAATTTCCTGGAAGGGCCACAAAGAATCCGGGTCGGACTCCAAATCTTCAACGGGTTCCCTAGAAACGCCACGAACTTGAGTAACAGCAGAGAACCTCCAGAAACTCACTCAAGCAAATGAAACCTTACGATGGATTGCTTTCGGAATCATGAGATGTAGTCCTCCGTTTCTTACGATTTTTTGAGCATCTATGAGTATTTCTACAACACACAAGCAAGTCAATTCTTGCTCATAAAAGCAACAAAAAACGCTAGTTTTACACAGCTCACCTGTCATCGTGTGTCAAGTCAATAACTTCAACGCCGTCACTGTCATCTAGTTCAACTTCAATAATCTCGCTACTCTTAGTTGTAGCAACACAATCATTAGGTATATACGGTCGTTTTCGCTTCCTACTTCCATCTGACTGTAACAAGAAGCAAGGGTTGATTGTAATTCCTTGTAACGTAATACGATTAATTTACATGTACACTATACATGTAATACCTCAACCGATGCATCAACAGTTTGGACGTTCGTTTCAGCATTAGGAGCCACAGTATTGAGACGGGGGTCGCCTTCATGATTTTCGGATGCTTGCGCAGCATTCCATTCGGAGTCTGGTTGCACTTCGGCGCCAAATAAAGAGTTCATTGCTGCAGATTCGTCGGAAAGTCGGAAACCCTCATCTATGTTGAATTCCGCCGACTTTAGTTCTTTGACTTCGACTCCATGATCCAAACTACTAGGTCCGTCGTCAGCATCTCCCAGATCATCCAAGTCCATATGATCCTGGTCGAAGATACTGTCTTGAGCAGCACCAGTCTCGAAGACGCTGACCTCATCGGGCGGATCTGCATCTGCATGTGAACAGTGAAAGAAATTATGACATACGATGTAATTGGGCAAAACAAACAAAATGCACATACCAATATCTCTGACGTGAATATCCTGGCTACTACTCCTCAACGTTTCAGCCCTTTTCTGTTTCCGAATTGCACTTCGATTCCTCTGCATCTCTTGCCTGCGAGGCAAATCAGCATCGAACGTCTCCAAGCTGCGAAAATCGTCAATCAAGAATGTAGAAACTGAATTTTGAGTAAACTAACAACGCAGAAAATTCATCTGCTGGAATTGGCAACTTATTTTCATATTGCAACAGTTAGTGTATGAGCATTATTCCAGCAGCCTACGTACCTTCGAAGAGCACCTTCCAGATCCCGATCTTCATGACTGATATCCGGGCTCTCAGATTTCTTAATTCGGATCGACCCATTTTGCATCAAGTAATCAATCAATATTTGAGGAATGACGTCCACAGTGACCCGACATTCTTGTGGTATGATTATTTCGTAATTTTCTCCTTGCTTCAAATTGTCCGCATCCGATACATTCGGAGAACTTGGCTCGTTTGGGCCTGAAGGCGAATCAGCGATGGCATCCAAAGGCTCCAACCCCGGTTTCTTGACAGATTGTTCAACGTCCTGGTCATCCGAGCTGGTGGCAACCCCAGCAATAGGTTCCTCACTAAATGGCGTATCAACATCTTCTGCAGTTCCACTTTCAAGAACCTCCATTAGTTCGGAACCATCAGTCGGATCTTGCTGTACACTTGATGTGGCCAAAATAGGAACCACGTCCTCGCATCCCTCCATCGATGTACTTTGATCCTGAGAACTTATGGCAGAGCCAACTTGACCCTCTGTTTCGCAAGAAACATCGCGTTGAGTAATTCTCGCAGTTTGAACAGCAGTTGTGATCATTGTGCCCTTGTCTTCTATCATCGTCAAATCAGTCTGCACTTCCGTCGTCGTCCGGGTCACAGTCGCTGGTTTAACAGGTTCTATTCCAGGATAACGGATGTTCAGGCCCGAGAGCATGTTATTTTTCTCCCTCAGCAACTGTTTGATCGCTATGTCTATTTGGTCTGTGACCTTTAAGACAAAATTTTCCGTTGTTCGACAACTTCGGAAGTCTTCTTCAAGCAATTCCGGTATGTTGGCTACCATCAACTCCTCCAGGTCGACGCTTATTTTCTTTTCATTGCCAGCCAGTACAGCTTGAACTGAAGCTACAGAGTAGGTGAGCCATTCCATAATATGACCCTTGTCGTAAACAAGCTTCGTAAAGTCAACTGCTGGAAGACTCATGTCCATATCGTTTTCAGCGACTTCCATTGCCTGCTTTGAAGTTGATGGCTTTGGGCCTGGTGTTGATTGACCCTGCTGAATAAAATCTTTCGTTTAGACTCTACCCTTCAGAACAACTAATCACCATCAGTTCCATCTCACCCTTACCCCGTTTGAACCGCTTTTGGACATGGCGAAGCTGCTGCTTTAAGCTATAGAATGCTAGCCAGTCAGTCAATCATATTCTGCAAAGACATAAATACTCATTAGCACACCAGATGCGACACAGACTGCAATTGTAACGGCATTTATTAGTGTCAAGGCGATTAGGCTCAGTCTTAACTACGCAGATTTTTGCAAACTACATTTTCAGCATCATTCGCAGCCAATCAATCCAAACACCATCGAACTACCTTTTTCGCTATCCGACTCATAAGAAATGAATGGTTCTTGACTTACCTCTGCAAAATAACGATGACATCAGTAGAAGGCCGTGTCAATCTTACAATTTCAATTAGGTCGTTATATCCTCTTCAAGTATAATTGAAGAACTAAGGCACTGATGATTGTGATCCGTGATCGTCGATCACATAACAACTCTCAATTGTTTGGTAATTGTTGCGCAATTTTGGGACTTTTGTCGGACCTCTGGGATACAAGAGACCGAAAGTAATTATCGAGCACTTGTCTGCTACATTTTTCTTTGTTCTGGAACAATCGAATTCAGTGCATCGAGATAAATGAAAGTTTCAAACATTTAAGCATTGCACTTGCCCATGAACCTCATTCCGCTGCAGTCTGAGCCCAATCGTCTGACAAACGAATCAACATGTTGCTCGAGATCTCCCCTTGAAATTTAAAGCTCTGAAGGCGCATGCAATGCTGTGTTTACATTATGCAAGTATGCACGATATCAGAATGTAAGGAGATGATACAACATGTTATGCCCATATCCCGGCGCCGACCGGAGGATGCGTCCACCGACTTTGTGGACGTTGTTTGGCACAAGTGGCCATGAGACCACAGCACAATTTCCAAGCTTTCAAAGGGCTAAAAGAGATCGACATTGCAAGCTGATGATTCTGCGTCTATTGAATTGTCTAGTTTGAATGTGCATTAAAAAGCGAGCGAAGATAAAGCAAATGCCGCTTTTATTTGGTGTGCAGGTACTTGGTACCACTACAACACGAACGAACAGTAAATGGATGCGCGATCGTGAAACTCGAAACTCTGAAAATGTGACTGTGTATTTACGAGCGTCTTGATAAATAATCGATAGAATCCCATACCTTGATTCCAAGTTAATTGGAAAGCAAAACATTCTTGTTGCCTGCGTAAAGTGAGGTGAATCATTCAAATCTTTAAGTGTTCCATCGTCATGCGGTTGTTTTTAGTTAAATTTTGGTCTGCAGCAAATGTGTGAACCATGAAAAGCTACTGATAGGCGGAACTCACTTTGAAACGGATACGGCATTCTGAAAAGGCTATTGGATCAGCGGAATTCTTTTGGTGTTTAAGTGTGAGGATTGAGCCACGCCACGAGCGACGCTACCACAACACAACAACTGATCAATTATTCATTCGGGTAATTTAACCTTTGAGAGACATGGCCGGAGGGGTGTATGTTGCTGGAAGGAATTACTAAGGAGCGATTGCTGATTGTTTACAGATACCTAAAAATTATTGGCTATTGTTGTAAAGATGGAAGTTATGCAACCCCTTGGAGGTGGTGGAGGATCCGTCCGGGATCTTGAAGACGACTTGCAGTATACGAGCCACGAATCACTTTACAGAGACCCTGAAGAGGAAGCAGCCCACAATCATCAGCTTCTTTACGAAGAATCTATCGAATATACAGGCACAGTTTTTGACGATGATTCCGAGGAGGAAGATTTTGTGGAGGCGGATGGAAGTGGAAAGGAACTACGGAACCCTATCAAAGGGTTTGATAAGGAAGAGAAGAGAATATGTCCGTTGGTGGATCGAAAGTCTGCAATTTTGTTCGACATTGTTCAAGCGTTCGAAGACAAACATTTGGCGGAAAGTATTCGGATTCTACAAAAGTACAACACACCTATAGTATTTCCTCGTGAGCTTTTGGAGGATGGTGGGTCGTTGATAACCATGAAAGTGTGCGACAACGACAACGACAACAACCAAGAAGAACCAGTTGTGGAGCAGGAGCAGGATTCACATGATCTGTCGAGACCGGACGAAGAATGTATTATCGAAATGGAACTAGCGGAGCAGCAGAAACTTCTGGGTGATCCTGAGTATGCGATTGCTACGTTCACACCCCCTTTTAAATATGGTGAGAAAAAATGTTTGGAATGTTGAAGCAGTTGGCTTTTTGGTGGGCAGTTATCAAATGAATTTTTTGGTTTGCAGGTTGGGTACGAGAACTGGTGGTTCGTGTTCATCAGCTTCCGGAAGGAGCTCAGTTGGGAGAATATCCTTTAACGTCGATTGGGGAAGTATTCTACCGCGATCCCGAGGGAAATAAGATTCGGTCGATGAAGCAAATCGCTCTGTCTCGTAAGTTTCATAATAGTTTCGAAAACGTGGGTAAATTATCGTTTTCATTGGGATATTTTTGTTTCAGTTGAAAAGAGCCCTTTACCTGGTGTTAGCATCAAGAACTTTACGTTTGCCAAAGGCCCCATCGGTATTAACGATCCTCGTAGGGAAGTTATCAGACGAATTACAAGCAAAGGGCTACCTGTGATTCCTTCAAGAAGCTCCATGAAGAAGCCAGGATCTGTCCACAGTGACAGTTCTAGAAACGGAAGTGTTTCTGGCGATCATAGTATCATCATTGCGAAATTGAAGGGCAATTCACCGCAACGTTCTCTTCAAGCATATAAACGGAATTCTTCAGCTGCTGGATACCTGAACGCTGGAAAAAGGGCAAAGTATACAGGCAGATCTGACTATGAAAGGTGAGTATATTGCAATTTGCATTTGTTTCATATCAAACAAAGATTTCCCAGTGTTATTTATGCCGCCATTCGTTTTTTAGTGAACATGATGAAGACATGGATACGAGTTTTCAACACTACAGTGAGCGATTGTTGTGCAAACTTTGTTTGGAACGTTCAGTATAGGAGAAATCATTATGGTTTTGTTTTTATAGATGAAGGGTATGGTGGCGAGTACAATGGCTCTGACAGCGCTCTGATTCAACAATTTACAAGCAACTCACTATTCACGGGGTATGTACTCAGTCCTTTTTTTCTAAATACTCATATATGCCATTGAATGTAACTGCATCTAACCCTTTGATTTGTACAGTTTCGATGACCATGCGGAATCATTTGAAGAAGACATGGGCGACAATACCGAAATACCCAAGCCAAAGAAAGTGACTGCCAAAGGAGAGCTGTTACCTTGCTCAATAAGGTGTCCAGGGATGGCAGAAATCATTCCAACTTTGGGTTGCACCGGATGTCACTGTCTTTATCACCCGGAGTGCTTAGGTTTATCACCGAACGTAAACCATAGTACTTTTCTGTGTGCTGTAAGTGTACTGCAATAGTAAAGTTACTACCGGGCAGCAGAAGTTACTAAATACAGAGTTTTTTTGCAGAACTGTGAGAATGAGCCCCTAGACATCAAAGGGATGGGAAATTCTAGCAAGTCTTCAAAAATGATGTCGTTCTCTAAGGTTGGAGATATGGGAGGCAAGATGAAAAAGCCACCTCCTCCTTTGCTTCCTGCATTCTCGAAATCTGGGTCCGGTTTAAACTCAAAGGGCAAGCTGACTTCCTTGCAAGGAAAATTATCATCATCAACACGCAATTCATCTCAGCAAAGTTCTCTGAGAGGTTCATCTCTGCTCAAGTCACAGGATAGTGTATCCATAACGGCCGTGTCGATGAAAAGGGGAAAGCCTGGCATCCCAAAAGAAGTAAAATCAGTGTCGAATATAATTGGCAAGAATTTAACAATAACACCCATCTCGATGCGTCCACATCTGCACCTGCCGGTTCCAAATCTAGCTCCGATGAACAAGGGAAAGGGCAGTGCGCTGGCTATCCCGAAAATGAAATCTGGCCTGAATCAAGGACAAGTGCAAATGGGAAGACTGAATTTACCTCCCCTGAAAGATGTTTCGAAGAGTTTGAAGCCTATAATTCAGTCTCCGTTGTCGATGATGAACAAAGGTCCAGGCGGATTCCCTGCATTTAAGCACTATCAAAGTATCGTTCGTATAGGGACGAAGAAGTTTGTCGCAGTACCTAAATGCCTGGATATACAGTACAAGAAGGGCATTCCCAAAAGAATGAACATCGGTGGACCTGCTAAAATAACTCAAACCGCAGAAGTTAAGTTAGACCATGGTACAAACAATGACGAGACTGAAGAAGCATCTGAACCTCATCCGCTCTTGATTTCGAGAGACGTCATGGCGAAAATATTCGAATTCTTGGATGTAACAGACCTTTCACGGGCTTCCCGTGTATCCAGACAATGGAACAAATTCGCAACGGAACCAGATCTCGTAAGTTTTATTTCTAATCAAATAATCACTTTCATTTTAAGAACCCGAGCAGCTTATTAACTTAAATTTGATTTTTCATAGTGGAAACTTGTGAAGTTGAAGAACCAGCGAATCTCAAGTGTTGAAAGCTTCGCATCTTTTTTAAAGAAACAAGGTACCGAAATAGTTGATTTCCGGAAAATGATCTCTGCTGATGGCATGGACTGGGACTATCTTTTTGTGTGTCTCGGTGAAGTCGATTCACTGAAGGAAATAGTCATAGGTCCTAGGACTCTACCACAGGATCGTGTCACTGAGCTGCATCAACATTGTCCTAATGTTAAAATCACACAGTAATCACTTTATCCGATCGTTAGACGTAGAGTAGTCATTTATCCCGGCAAAGTACTGTCTAAAGGGATCTTTTGTGAACGTAGCTCTTACAGTGCATGTGTACCTTTTGTCTATGTAGATCATGGATGTTGTTACTTACCTCAGCTGCATTTGACTTATTTTGGTTTTGTATATAATCACACTTTTCAAACAACACACCCCACCTCTTCATACATGCTTATACATGTTCTGGTATTACTACACAGTAGGATGTCCTATAACTTATGTTGTATGAAATTTTATGAGAAAGCTGCAGAATAGCTGAAAATGACTTCGATTATGATGGTCAAGTGTTCAATGGCGATTGATTCTTTTGTCTGATACTTCACACTCATAGATTTGTTGATACGATACATAATGTAAAATTTTGACTTTATGGACAGAAGTTGTATTTCTTGAGACTGCACGTAATAAATGTACTTATACTCATGATGCTGATGTATGAGAATAAATTTTATAGAAAAAAATTCTTATCCTGTATTAATCCGACTACACGAGTAAACGTTCAGTATACAATTAGCTTGATAAGTTTTGATTATTAGTGGTAATTAATTAAAATGGAGCACGTTGAAGGCGAATGGAACGGATTGATTTTCCGCAGGCTCACTGACGACATGGCGGATCAGATCCAAGAAATTTTGCTCAGCAGCTACTACCCCGATGAACCGTTGTCGATCCAAATGGGCTATGTAGTTGCAAACAATAGGAATGTGGTGTCACGTCATATCAGAGGTCCTTTCGGCTACATTCAACTCCTTCTGAGCCAGCATTTCATCAGACCTAGAAGTCATTAAGCCGGCATCATGTTTTATGTATACAAACGGAACCAATTATCATGCTACTAGCATTCGCAGTCTCCCGTATAGCCCAAAAACTTTAGTACACTTTAAGGTTCCTCAAGAACTGTAAGAATGATTCTGAGGGATACAGCGATTCGCACTTAACATAGGCCACCCCACTCAAATCAGGCTGGCGAAAATCTTAAAAATTGTTTAGATTCCTCCGCAAGATTATTCACGATAAAACCTTACGACCTCGGATAAGTTCCGTACTATGCCAAGCCAAGCCCGAGTATTTTATTTTGATCAGGTCTTTACTAAACTTGTGCCCACTTTCGGATTGTATTCCTGCCCCTGAAGATTCAAATGCGAAAACAAAATCTGTCAGCCTCGTCTCGCTCTATTCTCAAGAATTTTTTGATTATGCCGGCCATCCAAAGATTTTGAAAGTTGATCTGCAAAGTTTATACGACAGCTGTAACTAAAAAACTTTAAGGATTCTGCCAGTATCAAAGGTGCAAAAAAGGTGTCAGTGACAGAATGTAATGCAAATTTTTTCCAATAAAAACTCAAGACGGACAGGCGAGAAAGAAAAGAAAGAACATTAAAAGAAACTGACTGCATTCCCTCATAGAGCCGCGGTGAAATACCAAAAAAGTTTGATTTACATTGACCAGCCACTAGAGCTTGCAAAACTTGATTCAGCCAAGAACTTTGCAAAATTCGCCCCTATATACACGATTCTGCAGCCTTCTTTTGCCAAGGAGTCCAAGACGCTGCTGAAAAATTCGTTGTTGGGAAAGATTTCCCCTATTTCGCTGACATAAAAATCGCAGTGACTCCTTCAGCTAACGACGGACTACAAACTGACTGACATTGATACATGGTTTGGGTGGGCCGGTTTGGTTGATTTCGTTAATTCAGCCTTTTGTATTCCGCGAAACGCTTTGAGCATTTTGCCGGTGTATTAAAGCGGATTAGCGAGTGATCAGAGTAAATCAGAAGAAAGAACATGGCGGCATGTGCATACGCCTCGCGGCGGAGATGACAAGGACGCTTTCCTTTGAACTTGTCCATAATTCACGCTGCGGAAAGAGAAAGCGTAATGACCCGCATGGAGGAATGTGGACGAAATTGGAAATGGCAAATGCGTATTCATGTATCATCATCTTACACACATGGTTGTGACCACGTACAACAATAATAACGTGTATCTTGAAGAAGACCTGCTGTTGATTCAGCCAGGGAACTGTATACGACAGATGAGGAACCAAATTCCATTGTTGGACACGTGACGACGACGATGCATTGTGCAACGTTATGACGACTCCTGCAGCTGGGCAAATGAGACAGGTAAGCCAGGTTGAGGGAAATGGAGAGGGCCGTAGAAGGGTTATATGAGAAGTTTCCAAGTTACCAATAGTGAGTACAGACGACGGGATCTCGAAGGATGTCTTGGTGGATGCTGCGGTGTGAGCGGCAGTGGCTCGTTTCATTGTTGCAATCGGATTGTCTCTCACCTGGTCGGCTCACCTGTGTCTCGATTGAAAGGGAGAGGAAGAAGAAATGTCTGACTCTGCCTGCAACAAGTTTAGTGTGCCAATGGTCGTTTCTTGTTCTTGGATGATGCACCTTGTTGTTGTTGTTTTTGTTGAAAAGTTACCAACTGCTTGTTGCATTAAGGGAATGGAATGGTGATGTAGTTTCATATTATACTGTATAGTTATAGTACTGTCTGGTATCTGGCGAGAAGAAGAAATGTCCAAGGAATAAATGGCAAAAGCACACAACTCTCGCTCTCTATACGCTTTGAATGGTTCTTGTTTGCGACCGCGGGCGCTGGTGCTCTTGCTGCTCCTTTTGCCTACTCCTTACGTGATCGCTGTGATGTTGGTGGCAGCGACTGGTATATGCCTTGACTGTTGGATTGTTTGGATGCGGAATCGCAATGGATGCAAGAATCAGTTGCTCTTTACCATCCTCGAGGGTATGACGAGACTTGTGAGGGTCGCTGCCAAAACGCTCTCAAGTAGTCGACGAGACTGACCAATTTCCCCATCATACACATACCTCCCTTTTCCATTTACAGTGTGTCTTGTTGCAAAATTTAAAAAGTGTCTCTCTCTCTTCAAAGTGGACGGACACTGTCGGGGAAAAAGAGCCGGAAGAAGAATAAGAAGAAAAAGAAGGTCTTTGTCTCCCTGCACATGTACTTGGACAAAGATACCGAAAATCCAAAGTGACGTTCTGAGTAAGTGTATCTGTATAGTGACTGACAGTTGTGTTCGAAAGCGGGTAGCCGAAGCTGCAGTACAAGTACGAAGTCCACACGGATCTTTTCCGGGTAAGCATGGGGAATTTGCCGAATCGGCTTTGGGTAATGTGTTTCCAGCTTTGTTCATCACTCATGTATAAGAGGGGGGGGGCAGGTAAGAAAAGGTCTATTTTGAGCCAGTTGCTGGGGAATGTCATGGGATTTTGGCCTAGCTATAGCCTTGACAAGGACGAGTACAATTGGTTTTGTGAGGGTGAAGAAATTTCAACAAAAAGTTAAAGCAACACCAGCATTAGAATTGAGAATAATTTTGGCAAGAGTCATGACTATCAATATTAATTAGAGTTGGCTAAAATTGGGATAAATTTTGGGGCCGATATATATTATCGTGGAAACTATTGTTTCTTGATACTATTCGAACGTTTCGCTGTCTTTGTCAATGCGGCTGCTGACTGAAGCAATAAAATTAGCTGGTGTGTTTTTAGTATTTGGAGAAACGTGGGAATTAATTGCTGCTTAATTGGTACCATGCCATGAATGAGCAGCATGTTCCTTAATAATAATTGTATGGGGTAAATGGGTCGAAAATTATTTATAGCTTCTGACCAAGCCTTGATACTAGTGGCACAATTTTTGGGCAAAAGAAATACATGTATATACAGCTGTGGTATGAGGGAGAAATTTAAAAGGAAATTATTATTGACTTGAGGTATCAAAAACGTAATCTGGTATCGCTGAGCAATTTATGGCTTTTTGGGGAACATGATGATCAGTACATTGCAACAAGTTACTGAGGCTGGAACCCAGTTGATCAGTGGCTAAATCTGATAAGTCCTTGGGGATTGAACATTTGTGTATATGGTATAATGATTAATTGGTTGGGTTGATTCCGTAGGATCCAGAAGGGCAGGAACGTGACTGATTCGACATCATTGGGGAACGTTGACAGAATTTGTAAAGAACAAAAGTGTGGAGCAATTCATTGATGGTCTTCAAGAAGACTCTTGAGTATCCGGTAGCTTTTGGAACATGTGAGACGTCGGATTGCGGTCAAGTATCTCATTATTTTGGCGGCGTCATCATTTAGTTAGTAGTATAGTGCTTGCTTTCACCATCATCGTCCCGACCAACTGGACCCGCAGTTTTATCGAATCAAGTTATCTTGTGGTGTGTCTACGAGTAAGAGTGATGTGTGTCGTTGGTTGGATCGCCTTTGATTATGTATCCTTGTGGGCTCGTTACCGACATCTAACCGGTTCGGGATGAACGCTAGAAGCGGGAGAAAAGCCGAGTAGTAAAGAAAGTTGGTGAATGAAAAGAACCCGAAATCAACAAGGGCTGCTGGGAAAGTAAGTGTCTGTTGAAACACACACACACAGAAGAAACCGTGTAGGAAACCCGACTCATCATTTTCAGCAAGAGGGTCTTCTGCTCTAGAACAACTTTTGTTCGACAAGTAATTAAGTAATTCTAGGAGAAAAAGAAGAAGAAGGCGAAGCTGCTGCTGCTGCTCAACAAGAAGACGCTTTCAAGTAGAAGCGCGTCCAAGAATCAACCTCGAATCAGTGCTAAAAGCTTCAAGTGTATAAAACTTAATTCAACACATGCACATGAGACTTTGGTGGAGGACGAGAAGAAGATTGAATCGGGTGTTTGTGAAAGAAGAGGCGTTTTGAGGGAACAAGAGCGACTTTACAAAATGAAGTTGACGTCGTCGAGATGAGGAGAGACTTTGGAATAAATGCCCGCTTAACCGAGGCTTTTCAAGAGCCTGTTGTAGAATTGTGGGCTGTGTGAAGGAACCTTTTTAATCTGCTTATATGCAGGCTTGATGACCGGGTGAAGTATAAAATAACTGTTGCCGTGTCAAGAGGTAGTTTGGAGGCGGGTTGTGGCTTGTAGTTTCATATTTGTGGAAAGCTACAAGTGCGTCTGTATACAAACCTCAATCAGGATGGATTCATCGGAAGGAACAAGAAGAAGAAGAAGCGTGGGAAGACCTTGGCTCCTGCTCTTGTCAATAAGCTTCCTGGCTCTAATAGGATATTCTGCGGGGCAAGGTAAGTAAGCAACGTAGAGATATAGACAAACAACTTTTTCGTTTATATAATAGTTAGCAACGGGGCTCGTGGAACTGTGGAAGTCTTGACTGGAATGGTTTCCAATATAATAACAAGGGAATGCTGTTACCACTTGGCGTAGGCGGTTGCCACTGCCACCGCCGCCGCCGGAGCAAGGCAAACATCCGCGACATGTAATCTTGCTTGAGCGGGTAAAATTGTATGATGATAGATAGGAGGGTCATCGAAGCGGAAAGTGTCTCTGGATCTCTTGTTCAATAACAACAATGGTTGTTGTTGCCGCTCGCAGTCTTATTTTAGACAAATATATGTCTAATGGCCTTGGGCCTATATTTTGGTTTTCCATTTATTATTATGACGGAAACGAGTACATAAGAGGGAGAGACAGGTATTTGAGCAAGGCTACAATATCTTTCCAGTCTCCGAATCTCCAACTTTTGTGATTAGCTCTTTGACCGTGATGTGTAAGGTGTGTATAGTAGTTTGAAGAGTTGGTTGAAGGGAATGAGATAAATTTGGGTTTACAAGATGAAGATCAGGGCAACTGGGCCATTGGAGCTCTCGAGGGCTGGTTGCCACTTTCTCTTTTGAACATGCCTTGCGGCGTTTATTGCAGGTGGGCTGAAGGATCCAAGGATTAGGTGATGCAGTCCTCGGATAACCAAAAAGTGCATTTACAAACTTGGTAATTTTAACAGATTCAAACAGTTACGACTGAATAAGTATCAAGGACGACAATGCTACATGGGACGACGATGGTATTGTGTGGAGTAATTGAAGAACAACATGTGAAATGCATTCAATTATGACGGGACATGAAAGCTTGCATTTTTTTGTTAATTGACGTTAGGCATAGACACAGTTTGTGGAATGGATTTGGCACGTGCTGTATGATAAAATACATTTGTAATTCGCAATGTTTCGTAACAGGGCTTGAATTAGCATTTTTGCGAATTTGTTGAGGTACACTTGCAAGTTGGAACGGTACTTCTTGTGGGTGGTTAGGACGACGGCAACAGGTGATTGACGAGATTTCGTTGCGGCCTTCACAGTATTAGGGATGAGATTGGAATCAGAATTCATCATCTTCAGTTATGATTAACCGTGGTGGGGTGTCGTTGTTGTAGTTTATGCAATTCAGGTAATGAAGGGCGAAACTGAATCACCGCCGCTCTTGTAAAGCTGTTTGGTGATTTTGACAGCCTTGATTTGGAGTCAAAGTCTCCGTGTATGACAAGCGTTACTTTTTATTTATTTTTTTGTACATGGTATAGGAGGGCATAGGCCAAAACTGTTGCCGTAGGCGCGAGATGTAATTGAAAAATGTGTGAAATGTAGGTAAGGAAAGGGTGTGAATTTGGCATATAATGGTCTCGTCAAGGGATGCTGTGTTATTTTGGGGAATTTGTTTTGGCATGTTGATGAGATGACTGCGGTGTATAATTCAAAGGCTCTGATGACACAGAGATCCAGATCCGCTTCTTGACAAATTGGTATGACCTTAAGGCAATTCAAATTTTAGCTTCAGGAGCTGCTAATGTCAGAGAGCCTTTGGGAAGAAAAGTTGTTACAGTATTGTTACCGTATGGGAAACCCTTTGAGAGTTCAATTTTGTGCGTGGGTGCTTGCAAATGTTGCATGCACGACAAGTAAAGTATGAATGCTAATGTCAGTTGAGAAAATAAAGTAAAATCTCACGGAAAGAGCTGGTTGTGTAAGGTGTGTGTTGATTGAGACATTTATGTGATTCTTAAAGGTAAAGTCGATTTTCAGATGGGATGGGAGAAATTAGCTGATTGGGTGAATCTCGTCCAGGAGGACATGTTTGCTTTTAGATTAATCAAAGTTCTGGGAAGAAGTCGTACAAGAAAGTTGAGAGGGACTGACTATTTGAAACTCGTTCAAGGCTGGGCCTGTATTTACTGCAAGAAACTTGAATTTTGCCTCAACAGTCGAAGGCTTCATTTTGTTCCTTGGAGGAGTCATGGAAACGAAATTTTGTAGAATCTTTGCAAGTGGGGATTCCTGTTATTAGTCATAACGGGGTGGAGGGAGGGTTTCTTAGAAACCTTGGACGGTTTTGTGTGTATACACAAACGAGACGTAAACTGTAAGAGAGAATGTTAAATAAAATGGGAGATGTTTTGTAAGATGTCGTTGGGGTTTATGCAAGAAATTTCATGGTGGAAAAGGGTTGGTGTAATTTTATTATTAACGTGAGCAGCCCTTAAAGACTAAAGCGAAATCCTCCAAGGAATTTTTGGAGGAGCATTAACGTTAATAGCGTTATCAAGTGTTTCAAGGGAAGATATTTTGCAGTTGGATGTATAATATTACAACTTGTAGAACACGTATAATTTTGCTGTAAATGGGCAGCTGAATATAAATATCTGTACATAAGCGCAGCGCCATAATCAACAACATCTAAACCAAAGACTGGTGCACTTTTGGGTTACTTGCAGTAGATTTTTTATGTACTTGATTTGGATTTTTGTTAAACTTGGACTAGTTAAAAGTTGAAAGTCAGGGATAGTGTGAAATGGATGGACGTGCGATAAGAGAGCTGGATGTCGAATATTGCAATTTTTATCTTTTGCAACAACACAAGGCGTTGTGGTGTTAGGTACGGAGACGACTTGAGGCGAGTTCAAATGTGTTAATCTAGTTGATTGCAGAAGTTGGTTATATGGAAGCTGATTGATGTGGACATGTGTTAATGATGTGTACAAAAATGCTGAAAGCATTGTTTGTCGGAAACGTGCGATTAGGTTATTTCATATTAAGCTTTTTCTTTCTTGGCTGCTCAAGAATTATTGTTAAACTTGTGCAAGGCTTTGGTGTAGTCGGTGCCCTAATTCTCAGGCAGTTTCGCACAATAGTCACTTTTTCTTGTCGGAATTGCTGGCAGGCAGGCGTAGGCTTTTGTGAATAGTAAAAGTCATTGGAAATGATGGAGTTGGTCAAGTGCTTCGCCCATGTTATTCTTATCCTGGTTCATCGCTTCAGCTGTATAATAATATATATAGATAAAAATGTCAGAAACAAATAACCGTAGCCTTGCCAATTTTTTGCAAGTCTTATTGCTGCTCTGGTTATGCAAGGATTTCTGTTACATTATGGGTGACCATTTTTTTAAATGGTCAAGAGTTATGGTGGAGAGTTTGATCTACAATTTATATTTAAAGTTACGACAATTAAGTCTGGCTTAAACCTGCTGTATGATTATGATGGGCGGATGTGACGGATTTAAAATCCAACAAGAGGGCCTCTTCAAAAGGTACGACGGAGACGTGAAGGAAGAAGTTGGTTTTAAGGCGGTACACGCAATTAAATTGGTCTTTGCATTTCCTGATGGCCGGCCGGAAGAGGATTCCAGTGCATTGTTTTTTAAGGATCTTAAAAGAGATTGCGTGCCATATTCGTTTGGAATGCGTTAACCACTAGCTTCCACGCTGGTTGAGTCTGGTCTCAAGATCCGCCCAATTAAGACGGTCGCTGGGTTATGGCGGTTTGCTCACTCTTACAGAGCAAAACGATCTGGCTTTAACCAACTCTAAATTTGGGCTCTTGTTTGCGTGATATTAGTAGGTTCCCAGAAAGAATGTTTTATGTAGTTTCGAGTTACAATACTGCAAAAACAACCCTTCCGCATTACTGACGACAACAAGTACATACAACGTTTTTAGTGTGCTGCAAGAGACAAAGAACTCCAAGGGACATGGCTATTACGAAATCAGGCGTGGCTCGCTTTTTACGTGCCCGTAAACGTCGAACCGATTATTTTTTAAAGGGTTTGATGAAACAAAGCAAAATTAAAAGACTTTCGAGGGTTACAGAATTGTAAAAGCGGTATTATACAAGAGAGCGGGTAAGAGCGTAATTAGTTGTAAGGCATTTTATTGAGCCGAAAAAAGCCGCTGGCTGAATTAATTAATTACTCGGCTTAATGAAAATACGAGAGCAATTGTGACGTGATCAGAATAACGGGAAAGGACGTTTGTACACAGCGAGTTATTATGAGGGAGCTTGAAATGATGCTCGAAATGGATTTCGGCAAGGACGCCTTGTTTGCTGATGGTTCCTATTGTTTATGAATATTGCTGTTTTCATATTTTGTGTTCACAAAATCCTGCCAAGTGAATAAGGCTGCAGACGGAATTACGGAATGGAAATGTAAGTGTCCGGCGAATTCATAAAGATTCATGATAAGGATATATGATTCAGAATTTTGGATGACGAGACTGGTGCCGTTGGCAAGTTTTGATGTCACTGCTAAAGCAATGGTCGCAAAAGAAGTTTATGAGCAACGTTATATTAACGGCAATGTTTTGCGTGAAATTTTTCGCAATTTCCTATATTTCATCTTCTTGCAGCCTGCAAGACCATGTGAAGGAAGGAAGTTCATTGTTGTTGTTGTTGTTGTTTTCAAATCGCTTTACTCTGGGAGGCTGAGTGAATTACTAAACTTTTCCTTTCTGTTGAACGCAAGGAACATTGGATTGTGTCTTTGTTGGAGGAATATAATTCAAAAGACGGCTTTATCGTGAGGGTGTCCCAGATAAAAGGAGGCGCACACATATAATAAACTGATCAATGGTTTACTGGGCTATAAGCGAACTTTTGCGAATAAAGTGCAACTTGAAGCTGTTGTCGTAGAAAGAGAGTGCCATTACAGTAGGAATTTATATGCCCATAGGGTCAGCAGATAACGTATTGACCAGGTCAAGAATAAAATTGAAGTACCATACCGCTGTCGAATTTTTACGATTACGGCCATACCGGAAGAATATGTGTGGGGGGCTGAAGGAGATGATGAAATTTCATGTCGTTCATTAAAAAGTTTTGGATTGGTTTTGAATTTTTTGGCAAAGAGTTGAAGAGCAAGGGCATGACAGGAAGAATGCGCGAGGATTTTTATCTGGCGGAAATTGTAATTCGTGAGTTTTCTCGCCCAAAAGTTTGTGGGGTTATCTGATGGAGAATCTTTTCATAATGTACAAAACACGTGCTTGTTATAAAAGACAAAGTTGAATTTGTGGTGAGGAGGGAGGCAGTCAGTTTGGATGTTGTAATGCAAAAGGGCAGCCCACCGACTGAGGTTCAAGTATATAAGATTTCGAGATTTCGGGATGATGACAATTGAAGGGGTTTAGAGGTCACGTGGCAAGATTCACTTTGCTGCAATTTTGGCAAATAAAAATTCAAGTCATGTGTATGGTGTTCAATGAAGGAGAAACAGAAATGTTTCCTTGGTCTGCATTCTTAATGGATTCTCAATTCTTGTTAAAGTTGTAGTTGTACGTCTACATTGTATATGTACATGAAAGGCTGGTTCCTGGAAAGCTGTTATGAAATATTTACCAACTTTTTCAAATGAAACCTTTTTCTTGATTCGGTGTATACAAAGTTCAAAATGTTACACGCTCAGCAAACAAACGAAGAAATCTGCTTTATAGGATGGGATGAATTTCATAAAAAGGCTTAAAACTCGAATGTTCCAATAATGTCTTGAAAGAGTCAGACCTTTTAAAAGTAGCCTTTGTAAACGAACGCCGTTTAAATTTCTGGTAGGTACTTGGACTTGAGAAAAATGTAATTAACAGGTTTGCACTCACCTGGTGCAAAATTAAAGGCCCAAATGAACTGCATGCATAAAGTTAACATGTCGGATAAGGCACTTTGTAATTGGATGCAGTTGATTTTGATGCAGAAACGGTTTGATGGGCATGACGGTCTTGTTGATAGGAGGGAAAGGTTTACTTTCGATCTGGCGTCGTTGTGAATTGAGCCGGAGATTGACACGTCTCTGACACGTTGATTAATGGGTTGTAGTAAAAAGTTTACGAGCGGACTCTGGTGAAAATCGCTTTTGGTTTCTACGACCGCAAATATTTAAGGAAGCTTGTTTCAATTATACATGGAGATTTGATGAATAATGCCGTCATGGCTCAAGACGTTAATTTTTGCGAGCTGTTCGTGACGGAAATGAAGCCGTCGTTGAGGCAACCACGAAGAAGGCTAAAAGCATCTTCCTTGTTCTTGCTCTTGTTCATAATCTTGATGATGATCGGAAGCGGTTAGTTGGACAGATGGATGGAGATTTAGAATGAAAGTGGCTTTTGATTTGATCGGTTTGTGCGTTGAATCTATGTCAGTTATTTTTGTGGATCATCATCGACAACGTTGACTGGCTTTCTGTAACGGTGAGAGTGAGTGGAGCGGGAAACCGCATTGATGCTGACCCTGGAAACGATCATGTGGTATGGGTTTTTTCTTGGTATTCACTCACACTTGCGTTTTTCCTGATCACGAGCTCCTGTTTCATATGGGAAGATTTGGCTAATGAAGCGGATCAAGGAGGTGAGACAAAAAAAGTTGCAAAGTATCTCAGGTTACGCAGGGACAGACACACATGGCTCCAGACAGATCCGGGACCAGAATTTAGATCCGCGTCCTTGCCTTAATTATTTGATTATACAGTACAAGCTGTACATTCAGGTACAAGCTGATAGATATTCTCCTAGGGCGTTGGCGACTTGGAGAACCAAAACCCGTAGAACTAGTCGAGTGTAAAAAAGATTTACTTTATGACACTTCAAGGTTTTGGCTATATAGCAATGCAATAATTGTTGCAGATGGACATTGGGGATGGAAGGGGTGAACCGATTGGGATGCAGATCAATGGAAAGTATTCTAGCCATCAAGGGTGACTATGACATGGCAATTCAGTCACTCACCACCAGCATGATCTGAAAGGTCTTTTCTTCATTAAATAACTGTGATTCCTCTCGAGAATCAGCAGACAATCAGGTTATTCTCAACAAGGCAACTATCAGGAATTAATTAGACGGCCTTGATGATTGCGAGTGTATCGTGTGCATAATCATGGGGATTGGCAGAGCCATTAGTTTGCAAAAAAAAGCAAACTTGATCTTGATTTTTGTGCATTTGTATTCCCGTATACACAATACAATATATATATGGTCGACGGAAAGTGAGATGAGCTGTAAAAGTGTTTGAAATGTACCTGATTTGAGTCAGGGAGTCGTCGGGTCTTGGAATACCTGTTACTTCTGCTGTTTGCAATGCGTCAATTTGCGGATCTTTCTTGATCAGATGTAACCTTGCAAAAATTCGTGCATATATTGAAAAGAGAGTGGAATTTGCAGGACACGTGGAGAATCGCTTACAGCGTACCTGTGAAAAAGTAGTTTGTTGGCGTGTGTGGCGGGTCCGTGTGTGGTATTCTTGTGAATCACGAAATGTTGGCAGAAGCATCAACGTAATATGCACATGATTCTCTCCTAATGTTACGGTAATGTGCTATTAGAAGAATCTAATGAAGGTTATCCAGTGGAGAGGGAGGACAAAAAGACGTCGAATTATTACAGTTGCAGTTGGGAATGAAAGGGAGAGCATGAAAGCATGAGATCAAGGTCGAAAGAAGTTTGAACAAGTTTTGCAGTTATTTGACGTCCACATGAATATTATTATGGTGAACTATATGTACTATGAATTGGTTCTGAAGGGAGCAAGGGTGGTGGTGGTGGTTGTAGTAAACGGGATTTGTTGGATCATGCCAACTACCCAACATTGCTTAGGACGTGAGAGAGATGGAAGATTATAATACACTGAAATGGACAAGTTTTGCACGATTTTGGGAATAACAATAATAAAAAAGCTAGACATGACGACCAATTCCGCACTCCACCCTTTGCCTATCGGTCTTTTACCACGACCGAAAGCGTTTATAAAAACTGCCTTGGAATGAATCCCTGTTGCCAAACCTTGCTTGAGGTTGTAAGTTTTTACAACAATTAGCCATACAAACCCTTTGATACAAATTACAAGCGGAGGTAGGAGACGACGCCCAGTTTAAACTGCTGTTTGTGATAAGTCGCCGTCGTCGTGTATATAGTCGGTGCGGAATTGCAGTCTCATTTGAAATTCATTAGTTTACTAGTCTGAAAAATTCACCACCACCACCACCCTACATTGTTATGAATCTCGTTTAAAATTAAGGTAGACCATTGGGACTTGCTGTTGTCTTTTGCGGGGACTTGGAGGCTACAGAGACGGTCGATTTGAGAAAATTAAAAGTGTGCCAGAGGCGTGATGATCATGGTTGGATTTCGTTAAGACGGAAGTGAGGGAATTATTTTGGACTGACTGTGTTAATTTTGGCCGGTGGTTTGGTTGAGATGAAAGAAAGGCAATTGGAAGGTATATACGGCAAGAAAAGGACACATTTGAGATAATCAAGACAAAAGACAAATTGCGTTCCAAGCCAAAGCACCCCAACGGTATAATTTG
>JAQGBJ010001359.1:0-23929 GCA_034698345.1 Sphaeridia pumilis | reverse complement strand
GAACCGTCAGAAAAGCAGGATATGTCACTGTTATCGAAAGAAGAGTCCCTTGTTTCCCACTCCTCTCGTGACTTGACGAGAGGAGTGGGAAACAAGGTCTCCACCGTCACGCGGTATTGCTTCTTTCCATCGTCAATGACCACTTGTCTCGATGTCGAAGTCCTCGATGATTTGGACGTTTTCGATGTCTTCGGAGCTATTAAAGCGAAGCATTCGACCCTCTAGATGAACCTACTTCGAACTACTCTACTCATGTCACATAAATATATAAATACTGGTATAGGATTTCAACACTATCGGCTGGGAAATGGCAAACCCTTTCCCAGTTTCTTGATGGAACCCATTGCAAAACTGGTGCTTACCAGTATTTTCACGCGCGATGCAGAAAAACTGGTTGTCTAGTTTTTTCACAATACATGTAAAGATACCGGGATCAGTCCCAGTTTTTTGACAATATTCGTAAAAATGCTAACCTAAGGAGTCGAAGAACCTGCTGTGGTCAGATCACTTGTTGAGACTTTGTTGCGAGTTTCCAAACACGACATAAAAGTAGTCATTTTGTTGCTTAGCAAAAAAATTCAATCTTGTTTTTATTATGTAACTGTAGAAACACGGCTGAGCATTGGCTTCGACGAGCACTCAAATGGGGTTGTTACAAACAGTTGTATCTGTGGAGTCTAATGACTCCTGGAGAAACGTCCCTTGTCCAGTTGCGCCGGACAAGGAACGTCATTCAGTGTAGGGAGCTAAACGGAGAAAGACGAATAGACCCTTAAGTCTGAACCTGCCTGTACTTGAACCTGTCGTGTTTACAAGCCCCAGTCAGATCTGGCTCGGCGTCCTCCCTTTGGCCTTGTCACTTGACAACCCAAAGGTACAAGTGCGCCAGCAGTAGTAGATGTCATTATACCTATTCAAGTCAACTATCTTAACCGCTCCATTTGTGCCAGGCAGCTCGTCGAATACGCAATTGCTTCGTTTAGATTCTCCTTGTCCTGTCCAAACTTGCTGTATGCATAGCCCGATGCTTTTGTCAATATCAAGAAAGGCTCAAGGTCCACGCTCAGCGACATGCCAATATTCCCGCCGCCCGTTTTTGTGTACGTAAGAAAACCCTTTGACTTGAGTCATAGTAACTGCTCTGGTGAACTATCTTTTCTTGCTGCCATAGCTGGTTAGCACTTGGACATATTTTGTAGTCTTCACTTCAAAATCTAGTGGCTGCTTCAATCTTGATTTCGCTTAAATACCTTTGACAGGGCTGAAGTGGGCACAAAGGAGGCTAAAAGGCGCATTATGTTTCCCAGTAGGCAATTTGCACCTATTTTTCTGCGTTTCAAGGAATAAAGTTATTGAGCATGTCAAAAGAGAAAGTCTTATTCATATGTCCAGCGTGTACACAGGATGGCAAATGCTCGAGCAGCTTTTTTATCTACAGAACAACCAGGCAGTTATGCCGTTGTTCATACACTTTCCCAATTCCACCCACGCTCAAAGGTCGACCTCGTCGAATCCCTGCGATCCTTGGACCCTTACACATTATTTTTCCCGCGAAACAAAAAATTCAAGAGGCTCCCAACGAAGAGTTACTTCCTACATGACATGTACCAAGCCGACCTAATAGACCTACGGCGCTGGAAAGCTTTGAATGACAAAGTGTGTTATCTGCTAACGATTATTGATTCTTCACTAAATATCTTACAGTTTTCCCACTTCTAACAAAAAATGGGACAGAAGTTGCCAACTGTTTTGAACGTATGTTTGTCAGCACGGGTCACACGCCCAAGCTTCTCTGCATTGACAAAGGTTATACAAACGAAGGCATTTTTTGCTGCGATCGTTCATTCATTTCGTCATAATTTTTAATAAATAGGCACAGAATTTTTCAATCCTCAAATGAGGAGAGTACTGAAAAAGTCTAATATCAGACACTACACAGTGCAAAGTGAGGTGAAAGCGTACATGTCGGAAAGGTAAATGCAAGTAATTAGGTTGGGCATTGCGTTTTACATTGTTGCTGTTTTTACCTGTAGAGTCCAGAAGACCCTAATGCAGAGACTTGCTCGCTACGTCCATTCAAAAGGGTCGATTAGGTATATCGACTTCCTAAACAAAGCCGTTGAAACATACAATAATACAGGGTGTCCGCAAAGTCCTTGACGGTTCTTATTCACAGGGTCATAACTTCTGATTTGACAGCATAATATATTAAGACTAGTGCTATTTGATAGACAATTTCATTGCGGTTCTAACGGTATGACTTAAGGCTATGTGTGTTTGATATGGGCGCCGTCGCTGACCCGCAACTGCTACAACCTCCGTTCCATGTTCCTACACGTGCGTTGAATCATCGCTACTGGGTTGGTGCGCTTCCGGGTCAACCACGGACTCCAACATGGACAACCATTTGACTCCTTTGGATAACATTTTTACGAATATTGCCAAAAAACTGGGACTGATCCCAGTACCTTCACAAGTACTGTAATGAAACTAGACCTACCAGTATTTCTGTATTCCGCGTGAAAATGCTGGGAAGGACCAGTTTTGCAATGATTTCCATCAAGAAACTGGGATAGGGTTTGCCTTGTCCCAGCCGATACTGTTAAAATCCTATACCAGTATTTATACACTCATGTCTATGGACATACAAAACTTTAGCTAGCGCTTTTCTGTTTCATCTTCTAGTTATACTTGCTTTATCCGCCACTTAGCTTCTACGGTTACCGTTTTATTAAGTGGCGGAGCCACTTTATGTTGGGAACTGGATGTTTGTCTGTCTGTAATCACGATTACTTCCGAACGGAAGGTCATAGTTTTCTGCTAGCGGCCACCTGACCACTTAAGGGGCGGATGGTGTTGAAAACCAGACCTGTAGGTCAACTCCTTCGAGGTCATATGGCCTTCCAAAGTTTGACCTAATGCTTTTCTTCTGTTTTTTTCTAACAAATAGGGTCTTTATTTCAACTAAATTTTGCCGTTTACAATCTTCCATCAATGGTGTTACCCGTTATTTCTTCTGGTGTGTGATGGTACTTTTCCACCACCAGCAGCAGCACATACCAGCTTCTAGTTTTACTAGCTTCATCCGTCAATTAGCTACTACGGTTACCGTTTTATTCAAACCAAAGCTATTATAAAAGGTATCGCTCGCTCTGGAGCACGAAATCATTCTTTCCCTGTTCAGCTCCGACTCAACTCAAGAAGGTATTAAAGATTCTTTCTTGAATTAAAAATTGTACACCATTCAGACCACCGATTACAGGATCATCACGAATCCAAAAGCACATAAAATACTGAAAGCTTTTATTTTTTATGAATGTTCCATTGGAAGGCTACACAATGGTGGAGATGGGACATATGACATTAACATGGATGTTTCCTAGTACAATGCGTTATCAGCATGGGAAGTATGGACGAAAACGTTACACAGACGTATTACAAGTTTTTCGTATTGCTCGTTCATTCTCACGATAGTCAAACTACACTCTACAATTATCCTTCATCAAGGTACTGTTCGACAAACAGGCTTTAGAAGTATTACTTACAAAATTCTGACAGCAATCAGATCAAAATTTCATGATTCAGTTAGAATGTACATGTACTAAATACACCTGTACATAACCGGAATGTTGGAAATATGATGATTTATAGTATGCCTTAGCACAACAACTAGAGAAAGACTGCATACGCTTGTCACATGGAAGCAAAACCACAGCTAGAACGTTTTCGAACGGATTAGAAAGACTAGCAAACTATCATCACCGCAGTAAAAACTGACAATACTCTCTACATGAGACGATCACATCAATCACATACTTAATAGGCACGTACCATCTATTTAAGTACAAACACAAAACACACGTAAGACCAAAGAAAAGAATAGCTTTTGTGTACAAATTAATTCAATTCTTGGCATTTGACACAGTCTTGCATGCTTTCATGGAAATCCTCGATCTGAATGGTGACTTCGCTAAAGCCGAAACGCTTCCTGACCAAAGAAGATGCTCGACGCAATATCGACTTGGAGCTGATATCTGAGCTGTCTGCAAATATGAATATCCAAAGACGATTAAACTTCTGCAATCAAATTTGTGACGAATAAGCAAGCTTTAAACTTACCGACGGCTAAATGTGTCGACATAGCTATCTTATCCATAGACAGAGACCATATTCTCAGGTTGTGAACTCTATAAACGCCTTTAACCGACAGCAAAGTTTCCCGCACTTCGTTGAAGTCGATTCCTTTTGGTATACCTGTCAAGATAAAAAACGTTATTAAATCTACAACGCACAACAATGGGCCCACATAATAGAGAAAATTATTGGACTTACCTTCCATCAAAACCACTAGTGCGTCACTGATGATGGAATACGTTGTCCCCAGGACAAGAATAGAAAACAGGAAAGTGCAGATCGGGTCCACGATGCCCCAATCAGGCAGGAAGTAAATGACAAGAGCTGCTGCGAATACTCCAATGCTCTGAATGAAGTCTCCAATCACGTGAATATATGCAGCTCGAACGTTGATGTTCACTTTCGGCGCTTCGAATCTGTTCGACTCTCCCTCGGAATCAGGAGTTGACGGCTGACTGCTGCTCGAAGATGCTTCAACATCATTTTCGAAACTTCGGTTGGGATGGCTATTTCCGTGCGAATGACCGTGACCTCCATGACTATGTCCATGGCCACCACCACCGTGACTATGCCCATGGCCATGTTGATGCAACGTGCACCCCATTCTGCAAATCAAATTTGCATGAATTTACTGGAAGGGTTTAACTTTCTGGGGCACAGAACAAAGGTCCTTACATCACATTTATGATGACTCCAATTCCAGACGTTATCAGCATGATGGGCGCATTGATGTCATACTCCTTGTACAATATTCTTTGCACAGCCATGTAGACCAAAATGCCGGTAACGACCCAAATAAGTAAGACAGACGTAAGAGCTCCAATGACCTCTGCAAAAATTAAACAACTATTGGTATATTGTGCGAAATACGCCTTTTACAAGCGTCACACATACGTTAATCAACTCACCTGCACGATGATATCCATAACTCAGTCGCTTAGTTGCCGGTCTTTGCGACATGTACAGCGCAAAGAGAGAAATCATGAAACCTGCGAAATCAGTCAGCAAATGTGCCGCATCTGTCGCAACAGCTAAACTGCCGGCAAGTACACCACCTGTAAAGCACATTATTCATAATATCAAGCCTCTAAATTATCATTATCCATCTTTCGTTGAACAGAAATCTTTTTGAATATACACTCACCAACAGCTTCTCCCACCATAAAGACGACACAAAGACCACTGGCGATCCATAATTTCCTTCGAGCAACCTTATCGAACTGGTCTCTAATTTCGTCAT
Organism: Sphaeridia pumilis; assembly: GCA_034698345.1. Classification (NCBI taxonomy): domain Eukaryota; kingdom Metazoa; phylum Arthropoda; class Collembola; order Symphypleona; family Sminthurididae; genus Sphaeridia; species Sphaeridia pumilis. The sequence continues at coordinate 18,555 of JAQGBJ010001359.1, read as the reverse complement.
CGTGGCAATGGTCAACAGAATTGGCTAGAAAATACCAAGAACGTTATTCAGTTTCATAGGGAAAAACTACTACAACACTTTAGCTCATGGTCAGAGTCAAAGTAATTACCGGTTACTGTTATTGACTGGAAGCCGTTCTGTGGTGGCGTCGGGAATGGTGGCGACAGCTGTATTTTTGAACCGCACTGGCAAACTCCAGTAACGATGTAACCGTTGCCATTGTTCAGCTCTGCTTCCTTTGCTTTTTCGTTTTCGCCAATTTCCTGCGAATTTTCCAAGTTGGCTCCATAGTTCGTCCTGGGCACCTCTTCTTCTAATCTGTAAAACCACAAAACAAGTTTAGAACCAACCGCAATTCAACAGCAGAGCCGCAATCACTTTTTTCGTCCACTCTGTTTTTGATACCCCCAACATTACCACAAGACCGCTGCTACTAAACCACACTTTTCATTAACCGCTTAAAATTTTAAAGTATACCTCATAAACTCTAAGCTCGTTGGTCTGCTCATTTCAAGCTTCACGTAAAACTTTCTCTAGCAGGTAACAATCTCGAGACTGGATCTACACGAAGTCCGATGTCCTACAACCCCCTTTTCAAGCTCTCTCTTTTCTGTGCTAGTCTCCCAGATGCCCATTAATAAAACTGACTGACTGTTACACAATGATACGCTCATATCCTTACAATACGTCAATAAATGTCTCCTAGAGCAAACAAAAAAGACATTTATCATAACAGTGCTTACAATTTGCGGCGTTCTTCACTCATGTCAAAACCAACGTCTCTTCACTTGACACCCTCCGTTACCACCAATTCAAAAGCAAAGATCAGGTAGCTCTAATATCTTCTGAAGCTTTCCCTTAATTTCCGGCCTGGCTAACGGTTTCACTACTATGCATATAACACCACGTGATCCTCAAGCCGGAGCGCGCTATCCCACTTTGGTCAATCTACTAAAGTCAGTCATGTCGTCACATTAATTGTGCTTCTCCTGCTGAACAAAGTTTGCTTTGCACCCGGACCTATCACCTTTTTTACAGCAAAGCACATTCATCCAAGCAGTCACACATGTGCTGAAGCCATTTCAGAAAGCTAAATAAACTGATATCGCCTACTAGTACGTACAGTAGTAATTATCTCTACTACTACAATTCCATTAAGCACACGTTCCCAGTGGAGGCAGAATCAAACATTTAAACTCGGCATCAGAGTGAGTATCCGATAGCGACGACAGATGCTCTCTGTAATACAATACGTTATCTTGTTTACATTTCCTTCAATTCTTTGCACTCAGCCCGTCATCTAATTCAATTATCCTCTGGAGGCCCGTGGTGTGCACAAAAGAAAACTACACACATATTGCATATATATAAATATCAGCTCTCACCAAACTTTCCTTCCAGCCTCCAAGGTTGATATCAGATTCTAATCTACCTACTTCAAGCTCGACTATTTTCCACACAAATCCCTTCCGCCATGTGTACAAATGCACACGTCACCACAATCTTGCATTTGGAACCACAAACCTACCGCTGATAATTAAGGGACTTCATTCGGAAGTTCATGTCGGAAAACATCCCAACTGGACTCTTTACAAGCTGGAAAAGATTGGTCATTCACCACTTGTCAGCTGTCAAACACTCAATTAATCGTTAAACCCAACGAGCATTAATTCTACTGCCACTTGTCAGAGTGACATCGTGACCTTGGCATTAGCAATTGCCTTCTGAATGACTGGCTAATCCATTCTTACAAACAATTTTTTGTTACAGATACTCCACCCACACCGGATGTCCTTCCATCAAACCGATATCTCTCAGCTTTTGGCTGGCTATGATTCTTTCATGACTCATTCCACATAGACGTCTCTAATCATACCCTCAAGTACCCACAGAACCAGTTGAACCTGGACCAAGCTTGATACACGAGTTAGGATTACACGTGCGGTCAAGTCAGAATTAATACACTTCTGGAATCATGTGAATCACAAACTTACGCTTGATAATTAAAGCTCTTCGGCATTGCAGATAGCCACGTCGGGATCGGCTGTCCTGTTCCACACGGCACTGAAAAGATAAACGGTAGGGATTTAGACTCCATCGTTGATCACAACTTTCAAAACCAGCTAATCTTTCAAAGGTCAACAACGCAAACTGCTTTTCCTCATACCGGACTAATAATCCGACAGAGTCAAATGCATGAATGGTACCAAGTACCAGGTATTTATTGCTTACCCAGATAGCCGTCCAGTTACACAGATTGAATTAGTTAATGTTGCTCCACTATGCCTCAACACTAGGCCAGTTGTCCGTCGTTACCAGATATTACTCCTAATTGTTTAATTGCATGTCGAATTCTGTTGTTGTTAACTTGTACTCTAGCAGTCAGTGGTTATCCAATATGACCAAATCAGCAAAACCACAAACAAACGAGCTACATATCCTTCGTGATTACATCGAAAGATGAATCTCGGTCCTTGTTTATGCAACAATAATATGCTTTCACATGTTTACAATTATAGCGATTATAATTTTTTCAATTACAAATATTTGTCGATGCATCACAAAAAGTGAAGGCATAAGCATACACGTAGCGTACATACAGATTCTGGCAGATTAAAAGGAGTTAACCATCTGAGCTTTTCTCCCCGTTCATACGGACCGCTCCGTAACAAGGACATCTGAACACGTGAATCTCAAGCTCGTGTTCCTTGATTCAACGTTTGCATGCCTACTCACTCCAAAACCTCAATGGTTGACCGCTGTTGTGAACAACATGTTATTTGTCGGGCATTGTTGTTACCCACTTGAAAACACGACAATCTGATTCCAAGACCGGTCGCCATTTTCGACTCAAGTCATTAGGCCACGTTATCGCAATTTTACAGTTACTTCAAGTGCAAACGTACTGGTTTATTTGACGACTAAAAATTGACATCAAGTGCCCTTGACAACGCTGTGTTTTGCAGCATAAGAGTTGTCAAGTTATTGATAACTGATGTAAGGTCAAAAATAAAATTTCAAACAATATAAATACCATTCGAAAAGTCATGTCTCTGAAATATAATTGAAGTTAGACGAGTCACGTCGATGATTTCAGGCCCTTAAACAGCGTAAACCCGAACGTAGTCGATCTTCATGGCGTGGTCTTCGCCGTTCCAAGTGGGCAGCCAAGATCCTTGAGCGTTCATGAAGTCCAAGAACGGCTGAAACCAAATGCGTATTAAATTGTATGTACTTCCCCATCCCTAACTAAACTGTAAACAGCTCAAATTTCTTACAGTGGCTCCCCAAACCGGTGCCGGCGAGGAATCCCGAGGGAAGTAGTCGCCTCCGACAGCCACGTTCAAGATGAAGTGGAACTGGAATCATTCATAGCTCAATGTCACATGACTTCAAAAACCTTTTGAGTTCCTCATCAAGGCATTCTTACATTTTGGTCAAAAGGAGCCATTCTGTAGTTCTCAGCTCCAGTCCAAGGGTTGTGGGTACCGCCGGGGAACTGCCCAAGTTCAAACATGCCTCCATTTCCGGGAGCCACAGTTTTGATTTCGATCCCATCAACCGAGAACTTGAGGTAGGCTGCAAGTCCAGTTCAGTTTATGTATTCGTGCCATTTGCCATTAGAAAATGTAATGGCTCGTTAGCCTTTAGTTATCACAAAATACAACAAGCCTTACATGGAGTCCATTCGACTTCGTAAATATGGAAGTCGGCGTCGTATCCCTGGTTTAGGTTTCTTTCTCCGTGGGCTGCCCACCAAGCGTTTTGGCCTGGATTGGGTCCTACAAAATTAATACAAACAATACAAGGTTAACAAGCCATCAAGAAGGTATCATTAAACACACTATCTCAAGTCTAACCAAAGTGCAAAGTTGAGGCTGTTTGTTGACTGCCAATGTGGACTCCGCCGGGGTTGTACAAGTTACGGTTTCCTCTGCTCTCCATGATGTCGATTTCTCCTGAAGCTGGCCATTGTCCGTAAACGGAGTTTTCGGGCATCATCCAGATGGCTGTAAAATTTGGAACATTTAGCCTTCAACTTCAAAGCTGACCTCACAAGTGCAACCTCGAACTTCTTACCTGGCCAAGTCCAGTCTCCTGAAGGAATCCTGGCTCTGATTTGGGCCTTTCCGTAGCGGAAGGAGAAAGTTCCTAAAGTCCTCAAACGAGCAGAGTAAGCTGGTGGCAAGATGTTGGGGTAGGATCCTTGGCGTTCGCAGTTGTTGCCTGGAGGGTCAGTGCAACTGTAAAAGTTCAAGGTCAATCAAAAAATTGTTGCCGTTTGCAATTTCAAGATCCAAAAATATTTCTTACCCCTCAAGCTTTATGTATCCATTGTACAACTGTTCGTAGTTTCCGCCGAATCTGTCCAAGGTCAAAGTAGGCTTGATGTACAAGACACCTTGTCGAACGTAGGCATTGTCCACGTATTTATCGTAGATTTGGAATTCGTTGTTCTGATAAATTCAAGCCACCAATATAAGCAACAATTTAAAAACTTCTCTATGCCGTTGAGATCCAAGAATTTCGAATTATGAGACTTACGTAACCACCATTTATGTTGACTTCATGGCGCCACACGTTGGTGTTGAGGTAGTCGAATTCATCCTGAAACATGAGGTCACCAGGAGCGTAGACGCCGCCATTGCTGGATCTACTAACTGAGATGTCTACAGAAAATAAGGAATTAGGGGATTAGTAATAAGCATAGGCCCTTGAAGACTAGATTTTCATCTTAGGACAAACTTACTGTTGGCGGGTACCGCCTGGGCGCAATAGAGGCCCGCAAGAAGCGCGAAGGCAACAATCAACTTCATGTTTTCGCAAAGTTTACCAACTGATGATGGCTCTAGAGAAACATCACGACTTTCTCATCTTGTCGTCGCCATCCCGGAACCCTCTATCTCGTTGAATTGGATTGTCCTCGTCGAAATTCGATTGTCATGTTGCGATAAATAGGTCGCAATGCTTCGAGTGTCCCACATCCATCATTATTCCAGTTGGATTGACATGACAGCAGTAGATAACGTACACGTTTATCATGTGATTGAATCGATCGAGAATATTGAATTCTAGTTAGGGAATTTTTTCAATTGATTCATACTGCACTATCATCTAGCCAACCGACGCGGTGCGGTGCCACTTCTTGGACTTCTTGTGCCTGCTCGAAACCTCAATTTTTGTCAAGACTCACGTCTCTCAGAATCAACTTCACCACGATTATCAGTAAACTTAAATTCAGTGTCATACAAAATCCGTCTGCTTCTGTTTATTCAAAGATGCGATTTGCGAAAAACTTCAGCAGTTTACAAAGCCAAATTACAGTTGAAACTAAAAGTGCATAAAAAGCATACTATTGTAAAGTTGAAACTTGCATTGCAAGTGTATCCTCAGGCTTATAATTGATACAGAGACACCTCGGTAATTCCAAATGGAAAGTACATAATATTTATACGTCATATTAAGATTCAAAGTAATAAATTACAAATAAGACTGAATCAATCCACAAACTATGCTACAACATATCCTTCTAAACGCAGCGATTGTATAGTGTTAAACTGTGAAGGTTAGAATTATATAGAATTAGATCTTGGGTCGGTATAATTATTGTAGAATTACGATCACCAGTGCCACCTTCAGTCTGACATCATTGCATCGGGAGAAGGTACAAACCGCCTGCAATCCAGTACAACAAGGAATGAATGACGGAAAGTTTAGCTTTAACTCTAAGAAAAAAAGTTACTACGCTTTTACCTGATATGTTCAAAAGCATCCGCGTCTTCCACGTCAAGATACTGTGTCGAGCTATGCACCTCAGACCTCGTCGGATCTTTGCGGAGGTTACAGTTTCTGAAAATCTCCTGGATTTCATCATCACACTGGATGTTTGAATCATTCATATTTCTCCCAGCCGACCGGTTAAAATTAGATTTTCTCAAAAGATCTTGTAAGTCCACTCTGTTGCTAACGTCCGCACTGGCCTTCTGAAATCCTTGAATTTCGTCAGCTATGACAGTCTTTACCTCCCTGCAGGATAAGAAATATAAAAGTCAATTACCAAATGTTTATACAAATATGTTCAAATACGCATACAAACTTCGGGTACTTACTTTAATGTATCCAACACTTTCAAAAACTCCTGAAGCTGGTTATCATTCGAGTTATTAGCTCCATTAGTTCTACCATTGCTCTGCCTCTTCTCCTTCTCCTTCTCCAGCTTAGTCGATGTCACCTCTTGCACATATTGTCGCAACAGCTGATTTTCACTCAGCAGATCTTCGAACCTTGTCTGAAGTTGTTTATATTCGTCATGGGTTTCAATCAAAAGTCCGTTTTCACGTCTCAAAATTTCTGCCAGTTCATACAGTTCCTTGATGGTACTAACATATTCGCTACGTTCCCTCTGTGCCTTATCCACTTCTTCATGCAGCTTTTCAGTATCGGTTTTCAAAACTTGGTTTTCCCGTTGCAGTTCTTCCAATCTGCGTCTCGCAGAATCGATAGCATCTGCATACACACGGCGATTCTCCACGCTGATCCGGCGGGCATTATCTTCTTCCAGCACTGTGTCCAGTTTATTGGTGGTTCTTTCCGGTGCAGATCTTGAAGTCTGAGCAGCATTTACTCCGTGTTCCGTCGTAACACTGCTTTTTACAGCGTGCGAACAATGATGATGGGACATTCTCATGGATGTTCCAGCGTCTTTACGTGTCTGAACATCACTGTCTCTGTTCGGTCGACTACAACAGGTACAAGATCCACAGCAACGGCCGTTCACCACACTATCTCCAGTGTCCTTCACGGCATGACTTGAATCTTGAGTGTAATACTTGTCTATGTATTCTTCAGCAGATTCAAAGTTTCGGTTTCGATTGCCTGCACGTCCTCGAGATATTAATTTTGGCCGTCGGTTAGTCCGCTGTTCTTCTGTCACTTGCAAGTAGATTCCTTGATCAGGTTTAGCAGTTTGGACACCTGCACCAGGACCGTCCCCATTTCCAGCTGAAGATTCTGATGCTGATTTCTTCCTCATCAACAAGTCTCCCCAAGAACCTGGAAATTATTATCAAACCATGAGTCTCGATTCTCCAGCCATAATCTCAATCATTTTGCATTTGAAACCAAACACAAAGTTTAACTTTTGATTGCTTATTACCCGCTCTATATACTGGAATGTCCTGTCCGTTTCCCTTGGAACAGTCCGTAGTTCCATCTTTTGACGACTTCGACTTCTCTTTCTTGATTTTAATTGTCACCTTAACTTCGTCTCCAGTCTTGCATCTTGATTTGGATACGAGGTATTTCTTCCCGTTTCTCTCAATCTTCTTACAGCCTATTTCTTCGACGTGTCCCATGGTCTGTTCTGTCCAACAGTTTGGTCATTAATGCTGAACTCGATTTTCTTAAGTATACCCTCCAATTTTTGAAAGATCTTTTTTCAACTCCAAAATTTAATATTTATTGTCAAGGCAAGACATATCAACACCACAAATTTTGATTTCATAGTCCAACCCTCAACAAGCCAAGCGTGAATGCCGCCAAATGGCGTAATTCCCTTGCCAACGATACTTGTTTTTTCTCCAGTTCTCTTAACCCCATTTTGGGGCACCATGAGATTTCGCCCACAGCTTCCATATTGTTCTTCAATTAATTAAACTTAATCAAGTTTAATCAACTTATAAAGAGCCATTTCAACTGGAGCGCTACATTTCCAGCTCATTAATTGACCTTAATTTTGTTTTTGGGTCAACTCGTACGCATTTTTCCGGTAGATTATGGCATCAAAGACTGACGCAAGCTTCAATGTTTGTTCTCATGAAAACATTAACTTTTGGTTTTTGTACAGACATAGTACAAAATGAAGAAAGTAACCCGATTTTCCATTTTGCTCATCTGTTTTTCAGCAATACCAAAATTGATTGCCGGGCTTGAAGAACCAGTGGCATCTGAAACTTGCAGCGCTGTCGACCCCTGCGCTTTTGAGGGTTTACGGAAGGAGTCAATAGAACTGAAACGTAAAATAGCTGCATTAGAACAACCAGGTAGAAATCTAATGTTTTTGGCTTAAATGAAGTTTTAGATGGTAGAATTTAATCAAAGTTTTTAAAACCACAACAGTATGGAAGATCACCGATTCACCAGTCCGCTGGCCTTCCTGTCAACAAGGTCCTTGCAAATGTACTCCAGCTGGATTTTCAGTTCAATGCTGGCGCTTGAGCCTGGATTCGATTCCACCTCTGCAAACAATTCCCACCGACACACTGACGCTGTAAGACCAAGCAAATCCGATTTTGGATTCTGAACCTGAACCTGTGGTTGTAATGATTAAGAAAAATATGCTTATTTCAGGGACTTGAGCACTAACCGAATTGAATCACTTCACCCAAATGTTTTCCAAGGACTTCAGAGGCTGACTCACTTGTATGAGCTTTGAACATAACAATTTGAAACAGCAAAGTATACTGAAGTTGACATTGTTGCAGGGATCTGTCTGACAACCAACTGGATTACATACCGCCAAGGGCTTTTAAGGATATGGAAGCCTTGAGACATTTGTAAATACGCACTCAGAACTATAACTTACTATATTCAGAAAACTCTGATGAAATGTCCTCGAATCTTTTCAGAGTAATGCATCGGAACAGATTGGACGACTTGGCCCCTGGGATCTTCAAGGACTTGCGTAACCTCGAGACTTTGTGAGCTTGAAAATCCTACAAAATCTACTATGATGACATTCAAAGAATTCTTAAAATTTCCCTGGTTCCAGAGACCTTTCAGAAAACCACTTTGTTCAACTGACGTCTCGAACCTGGGAAGGCCTCAGAGCTTTAACAAGCCTCCAACTGTCAAGAAACAGACTCGTTCGGTGGGACGACTTCCAACTTCTTGAAGCCCTCGAAGACCTCGATCTAACTGGAAATCAAATTGGAACAATTTCCAGCTTCTCCAGCCTGCGAAACCTGAAACGTTTAAAACTGGGAGAGAACAAGATTCATACAATTTTGCCTGAGACATTCGCCAGACTCAGAATGTTGACCACACTGGACCTGCAACAAAACAGCATTGAGTCGCTTGCCAACTGGGCTTTCCGGGACCTGCCGAGCTTGATCAAGCTTGACTTGTCTAGTAACCAATTGATTCTAGTAAGCCCATTTCTATAGCCTACGATTTGACTTGACTTGATAACTCACAAGCTAGTTTGTTTCTATAGATCAACGGAGAAATGTTCCGAGGACTTGTATCGCTTCAGGAGCTTCAGTTGTTCCGGAACTACATCGAAAAGATAGAAAACAATACCTTCATGCATTTGCCAGACCTGCAGAGACTGTCCTTGTATGGAAACAACATAGAGACGATAGACATTGACGCATTTCATGGTCTGGGGAATTTGACTTGGCTTCTTTTGGGAAACAATATTATTCAGGAGATCCTTAATGGAACCATGGTTCAGACGCCCAAGTTAACTCGATTGTAAGTAATTTCACCTACCTCAATCTCAGCATATTCACTGACTGTTTTTGAGGTTTATTCAGAGAGCTGGACAGTAACGACCTTCACAATGTTCAAGATGGGGCCTTCGAGCCCCTTTTGGAACTGCAAACCATCAAACTGGGGAAGAATGCCTGGCATTGCGACTGCAAGATTTTATATATTGCAAAGTGAGACCTTCAAAAATAAATGTTTCAATATTTATTTGCTAGTTTCGTACTAGAAAAAGCTTGTTTTCGATAGTTGGATTCGAGACCATTCACCAAAAGTTTGGGAATACCAACCGAAATGCAGAGGCCCTGGATCTTTGGGCGGGCGGCCACTTCATGAAATGTCCTTCTTCGAGGTTTGTGATGGTCAGTGGATGAGTATGCAGCACATTCCCGCTCGCGTTTCTGATAAACACAATGGTTAAAAATTTCTTTGTTCTTTTTGAATGATTCTATTAAACTCACAAATTGAAGTTTGTTCTGGCGGCTAAATGCAAAATTGTGTATAAATATGGCAAAATCTATGACTCATCAGTGCAAACGTTCCAAGCGGTAAAACCTCTTGTTACCTGCCGAACCATCGAGCGCGGTCAGCAAGGCATAGAGTAAAGTTTGTATACATTTGCGGGTGTCCAGTCCAAGGACAAAATACGCAATTGTTTCATCATTGTGAAAACGACACGTAAAACATCTAAAGTTGACGCGGGTTTTGTATTCTCTAAAATTATTTCAAAGTGACATGACCGTTAATTATAGCATTGATTGAGATTTAGCAGAAAGACAGTAATTTCGTCTTAATAGTGAGCAGTTATTTGTCAGATTTTAAACTGGAACCAGGAATTCATCAAATTAGAAAATTGTCTACAGGGTTCCCAGATTGCAGATTGAAGGTGAGTTTTCGGTTGTAATTAAACTGAGTTTACAATTATTGCAGAATGAAGGTAACGATTCTCTTTTTGACAGGCAGCTATAGAGCAGCCATGACGTTTCAACCCAGCTGGGTCGCAGTAGTGGCACTGGTGTACCTGGTGCCACTGACGGTTCAATGGAAGTCTTTTGACTTCAGCCAAGGTTTGGCGGACTTTACGGACATGGGGTCGTATACCCATTCTGCGCAAAAGAACGTTGTTAGAGGTAAGGGTTGATTTGTCATTCATTATGGAATGGAGTTCGAGTAAAATCTGTCAAGTTTCAATGTGTAAAACTGTGATCTTGCAGGTGTGCCTGGATCAGAAGACAATAGTATCTCTACAGACGTTTGCGACTGTTCATGCAAGGAGTTAATTGACAATGGCCCACTGAATGCCCCGAATGAAATCAAAACTATGGGATACTTGAAGCGAATAGTGTCATCCCTGTTGCATCAAATGAATGTCAGGGTAAGGATATATTTTTATGGAAAGATTCTCAATGATTACGGAAAAATGAGAGATTTTGAAGGATATAGTATTTTGGCGGGACTTTGATTTAATTACGCTTTGTCTTTATCAGGGCCACACTTTTGGACCACAAGAAGCCATCACGATAGACCTCCAAGCGGAAGTCTCCTATGAAGACTTCATCTTCTTGACCAATTTCCTCAAGAGCTCTTCAGACGAATCTTCGATCTACTTGACACGTGTGGATGACATTTTCAGTAGTTTGCTACATTTGAACGAGTACACTTCGACATGCCACGTACTTGAAAACTTTGGAGAAAGCTTCTTCAATGCAGTTAAAGCAGCAGCAGATGTGCGAAACTTGTTTGTTGCCGGCGTGACTGCAATATTCTTGTTCGTTGTGATGGTGTTATCGTGGAAAATGGTGCGCTGTAGAACGCTTGGTAGTTTCCTGAAGTACAGTCTACTCTTGTTTGTTATCATCGGCCTTGCTTGGGAATTTTATGGTCACATGGAGAAATCGAGAGCCGTCAATGCTGCTCGGTTAGCGCAAACACCAGACATACCGAAAGAATGCAACTTAGATTCCCTTCAGTGGTATGAATCGGCGTGGTACCATACCAAGATTCTCCTTGGAGGTATGAAAAATAACTACAAACGTTTGAACGAGGATAATTGAGATTGTGATCACTGTTTTTTAATCGCAGGTGAAGACAAATGTGTACAATACTTTACCGACAACAGCGTCGACCCCATCTGGAACTACTCTCCAGCAGCTGCAGTTGCAGAATCTTTCGGCAAAATGAGTGGCTTGGCGGTCAAGGCCTTTTCCAATATTTTCCCATGGTGGATTCAACCCTTCGCTGGGATCATTTTCATGCTTTGCGTTCTCATTGGCTTGTTCGGAATTGAGCTTCGTCTACCTTTCTTCACCCTCAAGCTTGCCACAAGATCCGAACCAAGTCCTAAGCCCTTCGTTGACCTTCCTTTGCCACCACTTCTTCAGCCTGAGCCTCTACCAAAACTTGAAGGAGGTGACAACGAGCAACAGAAGCAGCTTTTGGAGAAACCCGCGAATGAAGTCGTCCAGGTCAAAACGAAGGATGTTGGGGTGGACACTAGCGATTTCGAAGAATACTTAAGAATGCGGCAGCGACATCGTACTGAGGAGAACTATCAACGGTCACGGTCTGACTCTGACTCTGGTGATTTACCAGAAATCGAGGGCTCAGACGACTATACCTTTCTGTCTTTCATTCCCGGTTTTTCCTTTCTAGCTCGGTTATTTTCTTGTATACTGAATTCGCTCTCTAAGTTTCTAGACACAGTCTTTCGGAGGTCTCCTTCCTTACTAGTCAGTAGGCCTATCAGTAGAGAAGACGCTTGGAACTAGCTTCTTTGGGCTATTTATGTGTCACTAAATTTTGTACAAGTTTAAAATATTTAAATATTTATGTGTGTTGAATATATTTTTCAGGCTTCTAGCTTGCGTGAACTTTTCAAATCGGTTTTATCCCTATGTTTGTTGACGTATCGACTGATGCAGTGTAACTATACGAGAGTTTTCGTGATTCGAATTAAGACTTGTTTGTCAGCTAAGTTTGTGTTAGAAATTAAATGTAATTCATGAGGTGTTTGATGATTTGTGTTTAAGCAAAAAATATTTTTACTGATTGTGTGAAAAACTTTATACATGTTATTTGGGCAAGGAGATTGACAAGCCTGCCACGTTTGTTTGTTGTCAGTATTAGATTTTTGTTGTGTGAATAAACACCATTAGTGTGAGTTTAACATATTGCATGAGAGTTTTGCTTACTCTTATTATAATTCGTGTACAAAATAAGACAATATACAAGGATCGGGTTTAATTTGGCAAAGGTCTGCCCTACATGGATACTTTCTTACGAAAGTAAATGTGCATTATGGCATGGCTTCGAAGGGATTTTTTGTTTTGCCAGTTTCCGGTGGTCCGCAAATAACGTACGAAAGAGGGCGCCCTTGGTCACGCTAAAAGCTTGGTGTAAACTGTAAACGCTCTTTTGCTCAGAATGCAGCTGCTGCGTATTATTCCATCAAAGTCTTGGGTCCATAACGCCTCGTCTGGTACTTGCACTTGGTTTCTGACGGAATTCAAGCTTGTAGCCCGCACTCCCAGTCTTCTCTCTTCTTTCAAAACCTTGTTTTCAATCAACGATTCAATATCAACTGTAGGATCCAGAAGCTTTGGAAGTGAATTAAGTTCTTTTAGAGAAGTACAGAAGTAGAATAACTGCAAACGAGTGTCACCGAAATGCTGGCACTTTTATTGGAAGATTTACGCTTTTATAAACTAACATAAATGCTGGTAAACTGACATAAAAACTACTACATGTGTCCACTTATAACCAATCTAATAATAAACCCTAGCAATTTCATAATAACATCAAATCATTTTCTGTGTAGCGTGAAGACAGAGTTCGAACTAAGATGATCATCACATCAGGAAGTAACTCAGAATCAATAGCAGTATCACTTGTTGAAGTTCCATGAATGAAGTTCATAATTTCCAGCTCCTGTTCTTTAGTAAGCACTAAGCACGCTTGACTCTCAGTTTGCCACTTGACGTATGGAAAACGTCGAAAAATATCTGTCTTTCGATATCTTCAACTTTCTCTTTTTCAGTTTTTAATCGTTTGATAGCATGCCTCAGAATTAGAACTTGACGAAGATTATATTATGCGTTCAGAATATATGATAGTTTTACTGTACTTCAAGGGTGCAAATGTCGACTCAATGTCGAGAGGGAATCTATTGAATCTGGAAACTGACACGACAGCCATTCGCGGACGGTAATTTTGCAGAATCTTGTCGACATCGACAGACCGTGGTTATGCTTATGCACTTCCGAAATAAAATTTTCTCGAGAAATATTTTCGGCAAACCTTGGCCCAGACGTCAGAAAGTTTCAATCTTGGAAGCTTTTCGATAATAATGCTTCGATTAATACTGGAACTGGGCCCAAGTCTCCCTGGCTCTGACTCCCACACCTCCTGCGACCTCCTTACACCACGACTTACACCCAAGCCCTTACAGCTTCGTTTGGGGTTCAGAATCGGTTTGCAAAGCTAAAGAAGGGAAAGGGGAAAATGCAACGGGGAGAAACGCAAGATTCTTCATTTATCGTGGCGTATGGCAGTCTGCCTGGCAGTGCTTTCTTTCCTCAAGAGGGTTGGTCGGTTATTGTGAAACTGGGACCATCTCGTTGCGTGGGGGTTTTGGATACATGTCTTTATAGTGTTGGACACTATTAGAGAAAACTTCAGTTGGTCTCAAAGCAGCGTCAGGTGAAATACCATCAGAAACAGAGCGGACGGTGAGAAAGCGTGTGCTGGAGTGCGGGACGGTTTTGATTTTGTTCCGTCTACAATATTGTTGTAATGGCGTTGTAAGGCTCGAAGAAGGCTCTTCAGGAACGCGGGACAAGTAAGTTTTTTTATACCTCAATAATCAGATTTCAGTGAAGTCACTGTAAGTTCATTTATTCATTTATGGTATGAGAAGAAACTCAGATTCGTGAATTATTCCTACTTCAGTTTTGTCAAATCTTGCCCTCCTATATATAACTGGGGAATCATTCGCGAGATGTGTATAACTTGCACTTGTTTCTTCATTTGACTCTTAATTTTCACTTTTTGAAAAAGATGACAAGTTCAGGTTCCTCTAGAAATTATCCAGATTACACTTAATTTGAAAACAAAATCCTGATTCCTGATATCTAATAACAAGTTTAATTAAACCGTTATCACAGTATACGATTTCAAGAAAGGCGCCTCAAAAGTCTACAGTCAGTGTCCAAAAAGTCACATGATCAAAATTAATATGTCAACTTTGGAGATTTTTGCACTTTGACCCCTCAAGACTTTCAACTCTATAACTTGTGAATACCCAGCAATCCCGCTAGTAATTTAATGACAAAAAGCAAAACATTTGGTCCCATCTAATATAATACACGTATGGCACTCGAAAATACTGAGGGTTATGCAGTCTATTCCGGGCAGTTATGTGCCACAGTGTAGACCTTTCAAAATCAGCGCTAAAAATCCGAAAACTTAACATTTGGCTACTTATGTAATGGTTATCTCGCTGCTAAAATTTCAAGTGTCTGACTTTACTATTGTTGACGTAATGGGCCATGGGACACAACGTCTCATTTCCAAAGTTTTCCAAATCGATGTCATTTTTGGCAAATTTGAGCGATTCTTGTCATGTTCTCATGTCCATAATTCCGTCAACATATTTCATCTTGTAGCTTTTTTGAAACTATCTAGTGTAAAAAAGGCTGGAGAATATCATGACACAAGCTTTTAACTTGTGTCGTAAGATAAGATTTTACAGTTGTATCAAGAATATTTCCTGGAAAACGTGGATTTGAGAGATTTCTTGGACACTGACTTTGGCTCACAAAAACTTTTATAGCGGCTTATTTTCGTAATCTAAAATTTTCACAAAATATTCAACTTAAAGCTGAATATGTCCGAAATATTTCAGTATTTTTTTGGAGTTTCACCATTGCTCCTGAGCAGAGTTATGGTGTCCCACAGTTGCAAATCGGTCCACCTAAAAATTTCGTTGCCATGAACTCCAAAACACAAATGTGATCTGGAAACTTTCGGCTGGAGACTTTCAGTATTTATGAATCTCTAATTGCTATCCAGCTTAACTGTAGATATTTTTTATAAATTTCCAGGAGTTTCTCCAGAAACCGGCAAACATGCTTGGAAAACATGCTTCCCATGGCTCTCTGTTTGTACTCCTGGAACTCGGGTATTTCTGGACAAAACTTAACCAAATTTGGTGACCAGAGGCTAAGAGTTGTTGGTTACAGTTTTGGTAACTATGGTTACCATAACTATGAGAACACGGCTGAAAATCAAATTTTAATACTGCCCACTGCCCGCAATAGCTTGCATAACCCTCTGAAGCGAATTCGAAACCCAAATAATTCATGCTTGGAGTAATACCCAATACAAATTATCAGGATATCATTTTCTGGACTTAAGGGAGGAAGTGAAATTATTCGTTAATGACACGAGAGATTCGAAGAATCCTTCCCGTGAGTTTACTATTTACAGTTTAAATTATCTGAACTATATACGTCAAGTTCTCAAAGAACATGAATTGCACACACAACTAACAAATAGGAGAAATAGAAATACGTTGTCGAAAACAAAAAGAGTAAGTTAAGAAATACACCATTGATCATCTAGTGATTGGCGTTGGCGTGCACCTGTATGACGACAAGCCATTTTATCCAGCGCATAAACTCTGTTCAACTGATCTTCTGGGCATAGCAGCCTTCAGTACAGAAGGAATAGAAGAATTCGAAGTTCTTTTGAACAGATAATCTGCAAAGTTGTCCAAGACGTTAAAAAATAGAAAACGAAATTGTGATGTTCTCGGTAGACAAGGCAGTCAAGAACTGAACTGGAGGCATGGGCACGAGGCAGGATAGGGTGAGAGAGAAGGGGGTAAAAGGAGGAAGGGAGTGGGGAAGGCGAGAAAGGGCACCCGAGCGAGGCTACTAACTAGAAACCGACGTTCCCCCATGTAACGGAGGGAATAAATAAAACGAGCTAAAGCGGCTGTGATTGTACGGTTTGAATTGAAAAAGAACTGAAACAGAAAAACTTGAATAGTCCATGGCGAAGGATCAAGCTCGGATGAAAGGCTCACGGAAAATTTGGCTTGTTTTTATTAACCCATCACGGAACGATTTGGTTCTTGGAGGCTAAGCTAAGCAGCTGAAAAGATTGTTCGAAGGTAATTTTTTACAACTCCGCAAAAAATAGGCTAAATACACAGCCAAACATATTAAAAGAAATGTTAGTTTTTACCCAAGGCAGACATTGAAAAAAATGACCAATTTCTGGCCCGGAAGGACAATGTGGATATTTTTCTCTTCGATTTGGACGACGTTCGACCCAAACGACCTTATGTCATTTGACAACCATGATGCTGCGAAGAGCTGCATTTTTGCCGGAGCTGGAGCGTAGTTGGAGCGGAACGCTCCGGAGCGTCCAATTTTGACGCTGGAGCGGAGCGCTGAAATTTTGCTGGAGCGCTCACTCCGGCACTCCGAGCGAAGCTCTCCAGTGGAGCGCCAACAAAACAGTAAACACTGCTTGGATTCAATACGGGTGTTAATTGTAGTAGACACATTTTCCAAGATTGTGTGTATTAGCAAGCGATGATATATGTATTTGTATGTGTGTAAATGTGGTGTCATGTGAGTCTTGGTTATGACTCATTGAGAAGTCGAGACTTCGAGTATTGTTGAGCAGCAATACGAGTAGTGTGTGGATAAGACTCCAGCAGAGCAGTCGCTCATGTTTTGTTAGTTCGTACAAAAGCCATAATTGTGACGAGATTAACCTGGACTTTTAATACAAGTAATTCGCTATCGTAGAAGACGATCATTTGTGTACCGAGTATTAATTGGATTCTAGCATCTGAACAGCTTTAAGTCAGTCAGGGATCGCATCAGAAGTCAAGCTTATTGGAGTCAGATAGTGGAGGAAACCTAGCAATTCAGGTAGAATACTAGCGTTTATGTCATCAGTTTCGACATTTGGTGACCCCGTCACGTGATCGGTGATCGCCGGGACTTCTGAAGGCCCTTTTAACCAACTTGACCTCAATTCAGGTCAGAATCCAAGATGGCTCCTGTAACTCGACGTAAAGCAAGGCGTGTGGAAGCTCAAGAAGACGGTAATCTAACGGTAACCAAGCGGCAGCGTGGTCGACCCAAGAAGCGTTTAGCAGCATCAGGAAGTCACTGTGACCCGGAAGTTGATGAAGACCATGAGCATCGTCCGACATCCACCAAAAGAAGCGTTCGAGACCGTCTTGGACCGGAAGTCAGCGGTAGAAGCGTCGGTGCAAATCGTCATCAAGAAGAAGATTTTTTTTCCAATTGATAAGAGATTTTATTTACCGAACAAAAGGTGTATACAGAATTTTTGAAAACACTACACTAAGGTAGAACTAAAACTGTTCAAACTGCTTGTCATCGAAGAGCACTGCAAGAGTTATACAGAATCACAGTCTTACGTCTATTGTATCCCAACCGATTTCATACAGAAAATTAAAGCGCTTCCAGAACTCAACAAAATCATCCGCCATGTCGGCGCTCAAGAAGAAGAGCCAATGGTTGAAGAAGATGACGACGTTGAAGAATTCTCGCCTCGTGCAGGTTTCAACATGCAGACCGAGACGGTGGGAGACGTTGGTGAGTCATCATCAACCAACAGTACAGCAGGAACAGCATCAGCGGTAGTCCAGCAAAACGTTTTGAACATCGCAACGGACCTGCTACTCAACAAGTTGGAAGATATGCAGCGACGCAGTCAACGGGACAAGCTATGCAGCAGCAACAAGTGGCGACAAGGACGCCATCTAATGGACCTTTGAGTCAAATTAGAGATTTGCGTCGGAATCGCCATCAAGTGTCCATGAGAAGACGGGATTTCCCGAGAGCGAGCGTCAAAGAAGTTGAAAATGAGCTCAAAGATTTGTTGCAAAGTGGACGCCAGAAAGAAGTCATCACAAGTGTGAAGATGGACCAGATGGACCAAGAAATATCTGAGCTTCGTAATCTGGATCTACGGATTCAGGAGGTGATGTTTACGGACCCGGACCAGTCGCCTTCAGCGCTT
>JAQGBJ010001358.1:0-23937 GCA_034698345.1 Sphaeridia pumilis | reverse complement strand
ATGCGCCGACTCTCCATGCAAGAATCCCTTGGAAAACGTTCGATATGCTCGATTCCGTTTCTGATTATATTATGGCCTGGACTATAAAAATATCAAAATCTAAAATTTCTCCGTTGGTTGAATTATCTTGCATTTCTATTTCCGGCATGCATGACACATTTCTGTCTTTTAAAAATTCAGCAAGCAATTAAAATGATGTAACCCGACTGCAGCAACTTGTTATTCTTATCGCTAAGCCGTTCATTTGCTGCACCGCAGCCGCTTTCTCTTGTTGTAAGCGATCATGTAAACTATGAGCAATTAGCGTTAACGGCTAGAAAAAAGACTTGTGTGTGATTGGGATAAGGAAACAAGAGCAGAAGGCGCATCACGAATTTCAAAGGTGTTAGACGAGAGCGGTCGCGTTAACGGAGCTGCTGGGCTTTAATTGCCGACTTTTGTTGGCCTTTGTTGTATGTGAGCAAATTATATGGTGTTAAGGATGAATGGCGTAACAGGAAAGGAAATACTTTTTGCTTTCTACAATTGAAAGCTCCTCTGCTTCTTTTAAAGTTAGTTTGGTTGGCAACTGTTTATGCATTCAAGTCATGTGGACGAGATGGGCCAGGCAAGCCTTAACTCTCTCCCGCGCACCAATACAACAAGACACGAATCCCATTATCGTTAATAAGCCGTTTAGGAATTGTATAACAGTTTGTTTTCAGCTTGACATTCATTCTGCAGTCAGAAGCTGTGCAAAAAAGTTATGAAAGCATAATAATGCGTATTACCGCAACAGAGAAATGCAGCGCGCGGTTACGTTATATGAATTCATTAAAGTTTACGTAAGAGCAACAACAAGGTTTCTTTCTTGATGGCTTTCCTCGATCATCATAAGCTTGAATCCAGATTTTATTAATTGAAGGAACCAGTCTGACCTAAAAATGCCGCCTGCCTAGACTCATCGTCTGTGGATTATACCGTGTGCGTAATTGGCAAATGATATTCTTGTTTAAGAGCGAAAGACGACAATGATGGAAGGATTCAGTGTTCAATTAAAGGTGAGAAGCTGGAAGTGGATGTTGGATACATGGAAAAATATAGTGTGACAAGAAGATCACATTGGTTGGATCAGTCGTTCAATCAGAGAAGACGTCGTCCAACCTACTTTCTCTTTTACGGCTTGTCACTTTGTGGTAATGGGGAATAGTTGAGTTGGAATCTCGTGTACACCACATTTTCAGCATTTATGCAACAGACTGCTGAGGTAATCGCCTAATTGGTTCCTTCACAGGTTCACCTCCTGAACTTGATCCAACAAACGCTGCGCTTCTCGCGTCCCAGAGGCCCTGGCAGTTTTCGAGCCGGCGAGACTGCGACTATGGGACGCCTTCGAAGGGCAACGCATTGACTGTTGATTCTGAAGCTCTCTAGCCATTATTCGTTTCCTTGCTTTTGAATAGAAGAATGAAATGTCTGGCACAAACTTCAAGCAAAGTCTGAAAAATTACATAAGTCATAAATGAAAGTCTCGTTAGTGAGCTGTTTGAGATTGATCCGAAAACGAAAAAATGGAATGAAAAAAAACTCATGCGATAATCTCGTTAGCAGGTGTCCGGAAGTGAATGAAAGTGAAAGTGACTTTTGTATTTGTGAGTATGTAATGTTATGGGGGGCAACGTGTGGAAATTATGAGCTATGGGGAATCACGACTTGGTCGAATGTCGATCTGGTAAATGCAATTATGCGATACAATCAAGATCAATACCGTTGTTAATTAACGTGGATTTGATTCGATGGGTGGCCAGGAGCCTCACAATGTTCTTTCTGAAGTTTCCAAGTGTTTTTTCTTTAGTACAGGGAACCGGAAGTCAGATATGATATTAAATATTACCGAATATGATCTTGGACGATAGACTCCTGAGTGAGCCAATCTCACTGGGAGTCAGTGAAGTGCATTTTGAAAGACATGTGATCTGGCAGAGCGTAACACAGTGTACAGACGTAGAGCAAAAAGGTTAATCGCGTTGTTATCAGTGGCTTTTGAGATGATGATGGCAAGTCGATGTTGAAGTGCAGAGGCTTGACAGTGTGTTCACAGGTACATTCACAGATTGCAGAGATTACAGGTGTATATGTACGATGAGGTTGTTGCGTATAATAGGAAAAGGGCAAAGTTTGTTTGTTTGTTCTTGTAGAAGAATAGTGAAAGTTGGCGAGTTGAGATTGTATTTCCTCATGTTAGAGAATGCAAAGAAATGTGGAGGAAGGACATATCGAATGCATAATGGCCGGTGGTTGGTGGTCGCCGAGACTTTTGTCCAAGTTATTACGGCTGACTCTGACAGTGAACTACTGACTGACTGATGGACTGTGGCAGGGAACCAAACAAGACTACTACTGTTTTGTTGGAAAGGGAACAAAGAGAGAAAATTAGGTGGAGTCTTTTGTTAAGTAAGTTTTGATACAGGGACAAGGACGACGACAACGACGGCGTTGAGTATTGACTTGAGTGACAGGAAGGAATACGTAAGGACCACGCTACATGGATGGAGAAAAGGAAGCGATTATACAAGAAGAGCTAATGACGATGATGGATATTCGATGAGAATACAAAATTAGATTCAAGGTGCCGATCGTATATCGATCTGACTAGCATCCAGGATATGTCAAGTCTCTTGGAAATCTGACAGGAGAAATTGGCCTTTGACTCGAAGAGAATCTTGTCGGAATGAAAAGTGCGTATACACTGCAGTTAGTGTTGAGGAAGGTTGTGACAGCGTTGGTTGTGGAAACTGGGCAGAAACCGGTATTCCAAGTCGTTCATCTTCAACGCTGCTGGTACCTGAGACTTGTGAGTGGGATTTCGGCTGATGATCGGAAGTCAGGTGAGGCTGAATCATCTTTTTGTGAATCGAAGCAGGTGTCAGTATATATTATAGGGATTTGGGCGGAAGCGCGACATTGGCGGTGGCTAGAATTCAGAATTCTGATTTTGACTTGGAAATATTATAGAGGAGCAGCGCTGAGGTGCGCGCGTTGATTATAAGGCAACAATAGGTCGTTAGTAACAGAATTATTCTTGTGACAACCAAGTTAGCAGTTGACTAATTAAAATAGGGGAACGACGAGAGGGAGGAGGAAGACAAGACTTGACTTGTGTCAACTTTATTGAAGCAAAGTTACCCCTTGGATTCGGTATATAGCGCCGTGTCTGCGCGCCGCTGACTTTTAGTTGGATAGTAGTAGCTACTACGAGCGCGCCGTTTCTTGTTTCCTTCTATTTGCTGTTGTTGTTGATCATAAATGATATGAGGTGATGATGGGAGAGATTGATTTTTGATCAAACTTGTTTCCTTTCTGGTGTTTGGTTGTTGTGTAAAAGGGTTGGCAAAAGAACGAGAGGAGCAGCAAGTCAGCAAGTGCATGACGGCGACAGCAGCAACAAAGTAACAAACAGCAAGCCAAAACGATCTAAAGCAAGCACGGAGGATCTCAGGTAAGTCCATTTGTCGTGTGTCCTTTGTGCAAGTCGTTTCTGTGAGCGGAAAGTGGAGAGTGCTGCTCAAGCCAACAACAAGTGTGTGTAGTAATTGGCAATTTCTTGTTTTGCAGGTGATCAGATCAGTAGTAGTAGCACGCTTTCGTATCCAACTTCAATGTGCTTGCCAAGCAGTTCTGGACCAAGAAAGTGCTTGCTGTGAAATTG
Organism: Sphaeridia pumilis; assembly: GCA_034698345.1. Lineage (NCBI taxonomy): Eukaryota > Metazoa > Arthropoda > Collembola > Symphypleona > Sminthurididae > Sphaeridia > Sphaeridia pumilis. The sequence continues at coordinate 20,249 of JAQGBJ010001358.1, read as the reverse complement.
GCGGTCGTGAAGTTCCAGACAGATAGTAGTGAATCGGACCGATAGGATCCGGCAACTGTCAGTTGGAAATTCTGTCCAAGAAGGCTAAAGTGATCTGCGCAATGGGCCAATGGGCAAGACTGATGTGGTTGGTGTTGCTGATGGACGTGGCTGGGAGTGCGTGGGCGTCCATGAAGTTCTTTGGAGAGGCGACGGGCACTTCGAGGGATCGACATCACCATGAGAAGCAGGCCAAGAATCCATTGTTTGCCCAGTTTCTCAAAAACTCTGCCAACTGGACAGGAGCTCCAAGTTCGCATCCCATGGACTCGCATGAGTATACGAGGCATCTCGATGAAGTGCTCAGAAGCGATCAGGTATGTTCGACGACTATCTTTCAGAAACTTTTTGTCTTCTGCCTTCCTTTTCAAAAACTTCCTACAAAATCTTTCTGTTTCTTATGTGGTCTTCAACCAAGAATCTTTCCTGACATTTACCGACTTTACCACATTTTAACATTTCAACTCTGAAGCTAATCTGAACAGCAAAACGTAAGTGTTGGACAGGAGTGCAACTAGATGGCAGCAGATGTCAGCATTTAGAAGTATAGCGGATTTATGGCGAGTCAGAATGAAGACCAAATTATTCAAGCAATTAAGTTGCATATTGCAGCAGGTGTGCAGTGGGAAGTAGATCTGAAGATCCGATAAGAAGTTTGCTGAAGGAAAGCCCAGATGATAAGGGAAACTCGAGTATTTTGTAGGCCCATGTTACGGATCAAGTTGTTTTGGCAGTTTTGACCGGGAAGATGATACCTTTGGACGTAGAGGGCGGGTCATATTCCGATTGATTTATAGCTTTCCCAAGGGCCTTTTTGTTCCCAATGAGGTCGTTTGTGATCAGGAATACATGAGCGAATTTAACACATTTAACATTTCATTATGTCGGTTGCTGCTGATTAACATTCAAGTAGATTTGAACAAGTAACAAGTTTCTTGTGGCACTCGACTCGCCGGCGACCTGGTTCTTTCGGAATAATGAAATCAGAGCTGGTAGAAAAAGCTGGCTTTTTTTCGGTTTCCGATGGCCAAACCGGGCTTTGGACTATAGCGAAAGGTTCTGAAGAAGAAGTAAAAAAGCAAAGGTACTTTTTGGACATGAGACGAATCCCGCCGACGACTCCTCCTGACCTGACCAATTTTGTTTTGTTTTGAAGCTCCATGTGGGCAGAAGGCGAAAGTTTGTCGGTCAAATTATTAGCTAATTGAATTAGTAGAAGTGTGAATGAGTGTGTGAATGTCGGTGAATGAATGTTGGTGTTTGTGTGGTTTTTGGTGACTGCGTCTCTAGGATGGCGAAAGGAGAAAAAGGCGTCATGTGCCTTCTTCTTCAGGTTCACCGAAAACTGGTCGAAAATACGATCGTCTGTTCACTTTGCAGTTCCGCGGATTAGAACATCTCCTTCGACAGGCTCCCGGATGCCCGGAATGCGGTAAATAATGCAATCAAGTTTCTTCTGCTTTCCTGTTTAAAAGTCTTGTCTGTAACTATGTGCTTTGACTAGCTTTGTAGTTAATAGTGTTAATTTGTGTGTGAGGAGAAAAACAATTGAGTTGAATGCTTATAATCTTTGAAAAATGTCCAGTTTGCGGTATCAGCCACAGAGAAGAACGAATCGTGGGCGGAGACATTGCAGCGCCCAACTCGTACCCTTGGCTCGCTGCGCTCGAGTACCGAACCAAGTTTTACTGCGGCGCTACGCTGATCAGCGACAGATACGTCCTTACAGCGGCTCATTGTGTTCATGGGTAAGAGGAAATGAGTGAGAGTGCCTAAAAATTCTGAAATTCAAATTAAACTGGAGTTAAATGTGACTTTTGACAGCGTTCCCAAGGACCAAATCACAATCGTTTTCGGGGAACATGACAGAAACATTACAACAGAGTCGCCTACCAGGTACCGCAAAATCGACACAATTGTACGACATCAGAGGTTCAACCGAGCGACGTTCTACAACGATATTGCGGTTCTTCGAATGGACAAACCAATTCGGTTCAACAAGTACATCGCACCGGCTTGCTTGCCGATCGGTTTAGGTAAGTCGCTATCGATAGCGTTTGCTCTTGTGCTTCTAATGAGCTGTGGATGACAGCGTTTAACTGGAAATTAACTGATGATTAATACTTTTTACACGTGTACATGACAGAGGATGAAGACTTTGCTGATGAGCGTGCAACAGTGGCAGGATGGGGGCGGACCCAGGAAAAAGGTAAATCGATTAACGACGATTCCGTTTCGATACGTGTCGGGAATGGAGTTTGATTGTATATACGTCAAATTTTGAATTGCAGGAAGGCCGTCGCACATTTTGAGGGAAGTTGATGTGCCTATCATGACTAATGATGTGAGTGATTTCTAGTTCTGTTGAGCTAAAAAAATATTAGGGATTCTGGCTAGAAGAGAGATATGACGCTTAAATGGTTGTGTAATTAAACGATTTTTTAGGAGTGCACAAGCCCGGAACATTCTCATTACACAAGTAGGGAAATCACACCTGCGATGATGTGTGCTGGATACATTAATGGAAAGCAAGACGCTTGTCAGGTGCGTGTAATTAGAAGTTGATTCGAGTTGTGTGACTCATTGGGTTTTCCAGAAACTGTGAACTTGTAAAGCTTGATGTAATGAAATTGATGGATCTTTCAGGGAGATAGCGGCGGTCCCTTGAACTGGGAGAGAGACGATGACTCGAGCAAGGAAGGGACCAAGTACGTTATTGGGATTGTGTCATGGGGTCAGGGATGTGCGCGACCCAAATACCCGGGAATTTACACCCGAATCACCAAGTATCTAGACTGGATCAGGGAGAATACGCTAGATTCGTGCTTTTGCTCGAATCCCTAAGCCTGCATGAAATTTCAAAGTCCACCACCATTTTAGCACAACAAGGACAAAAAACGGCTAGCTTTTTAGTTTTCGGGTTTTGTATCATATCAAGTATAGGAAAGTCAGTATATTTACAAAGGTGACAAGCCAATGTTTGGGAAATGAGGCAGTGATTGTTGCACATTAGCGTCAAGGATTTGTTACATCGGACAATCTCTGTTTATTTATTTGATTATTGTTGAATTTGAAGGAGATTATTAGTGTGTAATGGATGATTTATGAATGATAGATGTTTTGATGATGAGTGAAGTTTATATGGCAGTGTCAAATGGTGTTATACTACATGAAGGGTGAGAAATGTAAGTGAATAAAAAGATTTATTGGTTAATTTATTTTTATTGTTGCCAGTTGATGATAAATAATACGGAAACAGGTTTTACAATGGAATACAGTAGAGAATCAAACGGCATGCGTGTTAATGACAGCAATTGAAACGATTTCAAAAGAACTTGACAAATTTTTAGCTGTGGGGAAAGTCTGGCATCTTAACTTGAACTAAAGTGTATGAGAAAAGTTTACACACTAATTTGCTCACAATGAATGTTGAGATCAACTTTTACCTCATAAATTCAACTCTCGATACTTTTTGAAAATACTATAGCGTGTAGTGTAATGTGATAGTGATAAAATTTCGTACAATGATCCACTATGTAATATTAAGTAAAGACGAAGTAGAATTACATTTGCAAGTGGTATCAGGAAAGCGGTAATTGAACTGGAATTCCTATCTACGTGTATCTATATCTTATTAAAACTCTGCTTTTATAAATATCCAAAACCTTAAAATAGCGCACAAAGTTGCGAGAGAGCCCGACTTGTTGTAGTCGGTCAGCCGAACCACATCAGGTTATTTGCTTTCCAACGTGATGGGTCAGTCAAAGTTGTTTTCCAGCTTACGGTAAGATCCACTAGCGGAAGAAGTCCGACGGCGTCCATTATTCTTGGGACCTTCGACTATCATGGCAATGATCTGAAAACAGATGAAGCAAATTAGAAACTTTTTCGAGTAGTGGGATTGGTTTGTGATTTGGTGACTGCACTTACTCGCTTCTTGTTCTGTAACAGAAGAAATATTATAGCACATACGGCGAGGAACATGATGAAGTGCCCGAAGTATCCCGTATCAGGTCCGGCTAGAGGATCGTTGTACTGAAGCTGTGGCATCTTTGAATAAGTATCTTCTTTCTTGGAATGCTCTGGTTTCATTGGCGTTTTTATGACCGAATCATCTGCATACGGAATCCTTATATCTCCAGGTTCGGTGTCTTCAGCAGAGTCTTCCAAAGGATCTTGGTTTCCGTCCCCGCCAAATGCGTCTGAAGGAGGTTTGTCGAATGCTTCTTCTTTTTCGTTTTGGATTGATTGTTGTTGCTTGGTAGTGATGTCAATTCTTGTTTTCGGAACGTCGACATTTCCCGTTGAGTCCCCTGCAGAATTAGGCTTCGGCTTTATGTCAGATTCAGGAGTGGCATTGGCAAAGCTCGTTGCTAGTTTAGCTTTTTCAGAAGCAGCCGCTTTCGTGTCCTCCTGCACTGATGGCTTTGGTTTTTGAGTAGCATCGTTTTTCTTTGTTTCGCTTTTCGCTTCTACAGATTGCTTTGACACTGATCCCGCATCGGGGCTGGCGACGGGGACATCCTTTGTAGGAACACCAGAACCAGAAGCAGAGCCTGAGCTCGAAGCATTCCTAGCAGGAACGCCAGAGGCGGAACCCGTTAGCTGCCCTATTCCAGGTACAAGCTTTGGTGGAGCGGATTCAGGGGCACCAGTAGCCGCGGCCTTATCAGAGCTCGGTTCGGCCTCTCCACGTTTTGAAGCAGCACCAGAAACAGTAGGGACTCCCGATCCAGATCCTATCCTCGAAATGCTGCCGATAATGGCTCCTAGTAGCGGCTTCTTCGTAGGAACAGGAGTAGTTTTGGCTGGAATCACATTCTGAAAGTTCTGAATTAAAGAGCATATCGGATGATGATCACGAAGGCACAAGGTGTAGCACGACTGATTATCGCTGACTCGTTTGTCGTTGGTAAAGAACTGAGACTGTATCTTCATTCCAGGACTGAGATTCTCGTTGAACTTCGTCTCCAACTTACTGCAGTCAATCAGAGAACTTTGGCTGGTATCAACCGCGTCGTTACCAATGGCACCTTGAGAGTTGCACACCATCCGAGCAGATTCTAATAGGATTAAACATGGTGAACTGCCTTCTTGTTTACACAAACTATCCACGATATCGATGACTTTGGATTTTTCTAGTCCTGAAATAGTTTTCTTAACAGCAGCACAAGATGCTTCATTTTGTATTCGTTGAGAGAATGGGACGGGCTGGGTCACAGGATTGCTTGCCACATTTTGTGTTAGGGCACCCACCAAGACTAGATATGAGCACGTAAATTTGGCCAAGGTATACATGTTGGGCGATTATCTGGCTTGACTATAGCCGACGAACATTCAACTGCAAACACAAATCACAATTACTGTTTACAACTTTTCACATTGAACTTTTGTCAACAATGAAAACAATCTGCCTTTAGCCATTGCTGAATGATTTCATACCATAATTTAAAGTTATTTTATCCAACGACTCTTCTGGGCTTTTCGCATTTCAGGCTGAACTTTTTACTTCAGTTCATTACCATTAATATATATTAAAACACTTCCATTCACTAGTGCCTGAATTAGTATTTTGAATTGCCTCAACGGCTTTGATTACGTCATAGCCAGTTTAGCGTCAACTTTTACTACAGCATTTCATTTGTAATCCGCAACTACAACCACATAACGGAAATTTAACTGAAGAACCTTAGCTATAATATTACTTTTCAATGAGTATATACTTCGAATGATCCGATAATTACTATGAAACGATATATCGAAATAGCGACGTTTAACACACAGTTGGAACTTGCGGTTCTGCGTACGATTGTTTCTGCTGATTCACGTATTTACCGCCATGGCCTACAAGTATTTACTCAATGGCTCGAGCTGTAAGATCAACACTGATGGATTGGGGCAACAGGTAACCGAAGACCAAAATGTAGGTTGCTAGTTGCGAAACTCGATGATGGGACAGTCGGCTTTTCCAAAAAAAAAGAAAGAAAACCCAAGAATTCTTGTAACAACGTTCAAATGGCACTCACTGAATTCGACTACAATTGTGGACTTTATTCACAAATTTGTTGGACACTGCCAAACGCTGGCTGGTCGACACTACAGTTTCACAAGCGAGACTAGAACATTCGCTAACAATTTAACCGACTTGTCTAACTTTTACTCACTACTGTAGCTCTTTACCAATTGCGCAAGAATGCCGATATTTGCACAGAAGAAGGCTATCGATTCTAACCAAATGTACATGTACGTGTTTCTACCCTCGAATTCCAGATAGTAGGCTGGTAACAGCCAGGAGAATTGCGCGAAATACCATACAACTAACAGTATTAGCGAATGCGCCAATTTGAGCTGAAGTTTGGGAATTATAATGGGAAGCAGACTCAGATACCACAAAAAGTATTGCGAAGTGCAAACCTTGTTGAAGATGACAAAACAGTATGTTTGCACGAAAAAGCAAAAGTTGACATGATCTTTCAAAGGGTATAGTACAGCGACACCAACTAACAACACAAGTTGTGGGACAAAGGAACACAGCTTCAGAAGAATAGATCCACTTTCAGAGTGCAAGTAGAGTAAGTAGAAATACAAGGAGAAATTGTGTTTGATGTCTTTTCGGGTCAGGTGGTAAAGGTAAGTCTCGTCAAGGAATTCTTTGCCATACATTCCATAGCAGACAAGTGTCGGTAGAACAAAGCCTAGGGCTGAGGCAATGACAAGGGCAACTCTGGCTCTATTGGGCCAGACTAGGTTCCAAAGAGTTAGCGGCACGGAAGATCTTCGTAAGCAGATGTATAGAGGCAGACCAAACAGAATAGTGTAAGGTTTGAAGTGTACGGAAAATCCATAGAACAACCCAGCAAGAATAATAGCGTTGACATGATAGAAGTACAATATTGTTAGAACGAGAGCCAAAATAATTGACTCTGAGCTTCCCCTTGTACAAATAACAATTGGAAGGGGGTTATACAACCACAGCTGGCTGCAGGTCAGGCTCCATCCTTCTCCTGACTTGCTTTTCGAAACTATAAGGTAGATCAGGTAAGCCACCAACAGATCGAACAGAATGAAGACGACTTTTCCGTATTCGGCCCACAGCGTGATATTAGGTGTTAGAAGCCAAGCAAGGATAGGAGTGTAACGGTAGGTCTCTCGATCGTACGGGGATTTTCCCTGAACTACGTAATTAGCTGCATCCGTGTAGACACTGTAGTCTATGTCGGTGAACTTGACAATGTTAGTCGAGTCTTGGTAAAGACCATAAGCTAGAGTTAGTAGACGCACAATTAGACCGCCCGCTAGGTGTTTTGTGATCGTCATCTTGTCAGTTTTTCAGTCACTAAACTTCAGTTCAAATGGGGTTCAATCTCTATGGCAATAAAAACTACAACCGGGACCCAGACTTTTTGGCAGCATTCTTCAAACACTCTTTAAAAGCTAGAAACTCTTTCTCACATTGGTTCATCTTGGGGTCGTCCGTTTTAGAGACGCACTTAGCATACACACTTGCAGAAGTAGAACAATCTGCCAGCAATTTTGGAAACTGCTTCAATCTATGACGTGCACTTCTGACCGATTCCATCCTCGGGTATATTATTTGGGTGTGCGTTCTTCTGCCGTCGCTTGCTTGGCATAGAATTCGTCTAACATTTGCTTGTGTTCTTTTGGGTTATATGGGGCCATCAACTCATTGAAAGAGAGTGAGTTGCCATGGACCATTTTACGTTCCCGGATCAAGTCCACTTGTCGTTTGCCGCGCTGCCGTTCGCTGGGCCAATACGTATCCTCTTCTCTTACAGTCGAATGGCTAAAAGAGTTACATCATCATAATTTAGTTTCAGTTCTTTTCTGCAAATGTTGGTTATCATAATGAGATCATCACAAGATGGCACGCTTACTCAAGAAAGAAGATGTCGTAGATGGGTTTACTGAACAATATTCCCAAAGACACCACACTTCCCAAACCGAGGAACGTCCGTGGATACCTCTGATAAATGGGAAGGTTTTTCAGATAGTAGGGACGTCCGTATTTGTCTCGTAAAGGAGGCTTGTTCTTCGGTTTACTTATTAGCTCTCTTATCTTATCCACAACTAACATGCTTCTTCAAAATAGCTGACAAAATCGGACCCTGTAAAAATTACAGTCAATTTGTTAGCATGATACATTCAATAAACGGAACAAGATATCAGTTACGACAATTCGGGAGTTTAATGTGACTTGAACACCGATTCAATTAAAAAACAAAAGATGATTGCGGATAAAAATAATAACTTGACACGATTGGAGAAGTTCTTTCCAGAATCATTTTTGTTGCGCAAATGATCAACCAAGAATGTCTCTAGTCTAGCACTATCGACTGGATCTAAGAACTTGCGCTTGTCAAATCTGTCCTCAAGCTTTTGAAGTTCATGGCCAAGACTTTGAAGCGTAGCTGAAACTGCGTAGCCATGGGAATGAAGGTGCTCTGCCAACTCAGCTTGATGGTTACCCATCAACGTATCGTTTGGTACAACTACGAGGCACTTTTTCTGGTCCAGTACGTCCAAGGAACTTCCAGCACCTGCATGGCTAATGATAAGATCTACTTCTTCTATCAGGCTCAATATTTCAGTGCGGAAGGAAAAGAAACTGAATTTTAAACCTGAAAGAACCCTTTCTCCTTCTTCGAACTTGGAATGCCCCATCTGAACATACACATGCTTAGCTCCTATCTTCTTCAGAGAATCTATAACCTCATCAGTTTGGACCACAGCAACCAAAGCTTCAAATTTGGTGGTCCCAACAGTAACTAGGATTTTCGGAAACTCCATGCCTATGAGTAAACTTTCTTAACGAGCAATTTATAAAACAAGTTATAATATTAACTAACGGCCAGATAATGACGGACGACCGATCACTTTTTCGTGGTCATGGTCTCAGTTTCCTTAAGGGCCTGCTTTCTTTTCTGGATCTGATAACGGAAACCCTGACAGGCCACGAAATCGTTTCCTTCGTGCTTTACGCAACAATCGATAAGTTCTCCTATGAGGTGCTCACATTTTTCTTGCTGGAAGTTATTCTCTGCGAGACAATAATTAGTGTCTTACAGCAAGTGAACAACCCAGACTACAAAGTATGTACTAATCCCGTAGTTAGCTTACTTTCAAGACAACTCTGTATCAAACAGGCGAAGGGATGGCAGAGGTCTGGAGAATTCTTCGGCATGCCCGGTAATGAATTCCAATTTAATTGAGTAACAGCACTGGTCTTTCAAACTGCAATTTAAGTAACGTACGTTATCAAGTTTCAATCAATAACGCTCAGAATCATTGAAAAATCCATTACCCTATCGGTTACTTACACTGTTTCGGGTTGAAGTTGGATTTGCCAGACCGGTAGGTTCCACTGGCTGATGTCTGCAAAGAAACATGATTCAATTTTACTCACTTTAGTTTAAATTACGGACAAGCTGTTTATTTTTTAATATATTTCAACTTACCTCAGACTTTTCAAAACAAAAACATAGAAAAAGCCAAATTTCAATCCGATATTTAAATCCAACGCCAGTGCATTTGATTTGATGCACACAATGCATCACAGGGAAATGTGGCGGCGATCAAACAAGATTCAAACTCTCGCGCCTCCAGCCGACTCGGCTATTTGCACAATGCACATGATCAAGAGAGCATCATCACTGGGGAAACCTGAGACAGAGCTTTTCGAACGAAGCAAACGATTTTGCTACTTCATTCATAGCTCAAGGGAAACCTTAAATGCCCTTTTCGAAAACGCCTTTGTTTCATGGTCAAACTGACAAGAATTCAATATGGACAGGAAATTAAGCGAAACGCTGTAATCACCTTCATAGAACCTGGAAGACGAACAAACCGAATGAAGTGAAAAAGAAGTAAGAAGGAAGTACGTGGCCTTCAAGGTAAAAGTATTTTATCTTTGGCAGAATCGTCAGATAAGAGGACGCTTGAAGGAAACGCTTTAATTTGTACATTCCTGCGCTGACGACATGAAGGCTTTTGATGGTCTTTCTTCGGAGGCGTTTAAGAGGAATTCTCACTCAATGGCTTCTCTACTGGAATGGAACTTACGGAACGTCTTGAGCGCAGTATCTCGTCGTGTGGCTCCTGTTAAACTAAATTGGTGGCTGACCTCGAGGCTTAGTTTACAATCACAAGTTTGAAGTTGTCTTGAAGGCACATTTACACCGGCATCTGGTTGTAAAGTAGAAGAAATGTGGAAATTATAAAAGAGGCTCCTGCGAAGAGAGTGGGCGAGTGACCTGAAAGAGTGAAAGCTTCTTTTGAAAGGGTCAAGAGAGTCGAGACAAAAACTTTGGCCACTTGAGTCTGTCATAACTTGGATAAAGTGGCACTTTTACTCTACTCTTTGGGTTCCCTCAGAGAGTGAGTCCATATATGTACTATACGCAAGAGTGGAGGCCCGCAAGCGGGTACTTTAGGAGCGTCCAGGAGCCGCTGCTCGAGGTCCCGCATGCTCGGCATACAGGCGTCGTCCATTCTGAAATTTCCTTGCCCGGTACAGAGGTTCTTGGGAAAACAATAATATAAATTACGGAAATCGTTTTCTTCTCTCTTCTCCTCAAGAAGCCAGCGAAGCGAACCTGGCAAATTCCCTCAATTTCCACCACGAAAATTGTGCTGGAATGCCCACTAAAATATTACCTCCGAGATTGCCCACGTAAACTCTTCCTCGGCGAGTCCGTCGACAGAACATGTATTATACAACTCTTGCACTCCTTCCGTCCAGTCTTGAGCTGTCCAAGTCCAGGGCAACTGCTACTACACTTTTGCTGGAGGAAATGAAATCAACAGATTGCTTATGATAAATGTTTTCCTAGTTTCCATGCCGCTCTTGGAGAAGTTGCACTTGAGAGCTGCCATCAACCAAGTCCCGGGCTATCTTGAGCCTCTACTGGACGCTGACCGCAGCAACTCTTGAAAAGAAGCTTCCAGTTCCACAAAGCGATATATCTACACACACTAGCGCTTTTACTGGAGATTTTTGCGCAATGATATACACACACACATTGCATGTATGAGGGCCGTTGGTGAAGCAAGTGGAACAACAAGGGCAACTTATGAACTGGGAAACGTGTATCTTTTTCAAAGTATACAAAAGTTTCGGGCACTTATCATGAAAAAGTGTAATGAGACGCGTAAATTTTTTTGTATCTAGTCCAAGGAAGAAGAGTGCAAAAGAGGAGGAAAAATCTTTTTCAAAAGTTTCCCACACTCTTGTTTTTCCAGTTGAAAAATTTTGCCAATTGCAATCACGTTCTAACCACTTTCAACTTTTTCTTCAACTTCCTTCCTCTGTTGATGAGGAAGTAGGAGTCGAGGTTAGGAGCAGCTAAAATCAAGTGATCTCCAGTTTTTAACCAGAGTACTTCGGTGCGTTGTGTTTTGGAAACACGTTTTTGGCTTTAGCACTCCTACCCGCATCGGTAACGTTGGAAAGTGGAGACGATGGTGGTAATGGGTGAAAAACAAGTTGATTTCCCATCCATATCCACATCGACTTGGGATCCACATACAGTGAAAGCCTTCATCTCGGCGTCTCGCTCCACGTCTAATTCAAGAGCGGAAGGAAATTATTTTCACATTTGCACCTCGCTCCCTTTCCCTTCCCACATTTTCATCAAGTTACTACTACTAGGGCTTCTTCGGACAAAGTTTTGCCTGAAAAAAGGCAATCAAGTGGCAAACAAGGGGAAGTTGGTAACACGGAAAGATAATGTAGAGCCGCGGAGCTAATTACTTGTACATACAGACACATACGGTGGTGGAGGGAAATGGAAAAAAGTTTCTGCCCACAAGGACCTGTAATTACTATTGCTTCCACCACAGGACGACCTCCGTCGTCGTTTGTTTGTGTGTGTATATCTTACTGATTGCTCCGAAGAGCCGGAAACCATACTACACATGATGCACTTTCTATCAGAATAACATGGCTCCAGCAAGTTTCACCAGCCAAGCGGAAGGGATGGTGGGGAGAGAAAGGAGGGAATTTTGTGGAGATCAGCTGGAGAAGAAGGTGTAATTCCCCAGCCTACGTCACATGCACCTGTCGCCGGCTAATCTCATCCTTTTAGATCAACTTTAAGCAAGTGTGAAGGGTTCAAAATTACCTTTCGATGTTTACTGTGGAGTTTTTGGCTGAGGATTCTCGTTTTTCTTCTACCTCGGACAAACGAGACTTTTCCTTGGCTATAAATCCCCAAAGAATCTCGTCTACACACAGTTATGAAATATCTCCACCTGTCTTTTAGTCATGAAAAATCTACAGGCAATCACACTTTTAGTACGTCTTGTCTGCTGAGGGAATTGGATTGTTTCCTGGTGCGGCGGTGGTGGTGGAAAAAACACCTCAAGCGTTGTTTGTTGCTCTTGTCAGTTTGGGTTCTCGCCTACAGATTAGCAGCACCCTTCACATATTTATTAACGATCCTCTCCAAGCTCATATTTATTTCAGATGACACGAGGAGCTGAGGGCTGTAGCGAATTCCGATTTCGCCTCAGTCCGCCTTGTACTTCTTCTTGGCAATTCGTTTAGTGAAAAGGGGTAAAAAATCACTGTTGTTATCTCCCGCCGTGGGATATTTACAGCTTGAAGAAAGGCCGACTTTCATTCCCAAGGAAGACATTAATCGTGGGTTGTGGAAGAAGGAGAGACTTGTGCCGAAAACCTTGCCTTGGGGCGAAGGTCCATAATTTAGTGTAGTAGTAGCGGGGACTCTGTCGTTTATAGTTAATGTTGCGGAATGAATAAACTGGTCTGGATGTGATTTTGTTCAAGTTTCAATTACATATTGACTGACTGTATATAAGTGAGAGTGTGTATATATATGCACAAGTCCTTCTTCTCCACAGTCTGTAGAACAACTACATTGGAAGAAGACAACTTCTGCTTCCAAGTTGCCCTGCCCGACAGGATAATGGCGGATAAAGAAGTCTTTAATGTTGCCATGTAATGGATTTGGCAGTGTCGAGGAAACTGTCTGTCTTGTCCTTTTAATGGCTTTGGAATACAAGGGAAAAGTGTTATTGCTTGCTCTACTCCAGTAGCCAGATTTAGGGACTAAATACACGTTGTTATTATATGTGATAAAGCTGACGTGAGCTGCTGAAAGAACCATAGGACAATGAGAATTAGCATTACTAGAGTAAACAGGGGGGGGATGATGATAATCTCGCAGAATGGTCTGAACTTTGGGAGTCAGTGGGGTAGCGAAGTTTTGGGGAAAGTTGGCGAATTCGACATGTTGGTGGTGAAGCGCGGCGTTTGACACTTGATACCTGTACAGTATCCAGTTTGCTCTTTTTTAGTCTTGACGATTATCCGCAGGAGGAAGGCGAAATTATTATGGCAACAAGGGTTGATAACGAGAACGAGAGAGTTAATATATGGGAAAGTTGGGAACATATATGGAAACCGCAAGTTGAAAGTTGGCGCTTGTATAATGAAGATTGATCAGACATGTATATATGCATAGGTAGGGCTCCTCCTCCTGCTTATCTGGTGGTACAAAGGCTTTCTCCACGTTATAAATTGGAAGCCAAAACTGCTAATTATGTAATCAATACAAGTTTGTTCTGCTCTGATGCTATATCGGTGGAGGGAAGAGAGGAGCTGGAAATTTTGGTTTTGGCTTCCAGGAGATCAAGCTTTTATGTCTATCGTAAAGGCTCACTCAGAGGCAAAGTTCTGGTTAGCGCAATTACAGCTTTTAGTTAAGCGGATGAAGGTTGAAATTACAGGAGGATGTATAAGAACCTGGAGACGTTGAGGTTTCGAGTTGGATATAATAACTGTACTGATTTTGGATGGTTGGATGAAGGCTCTCGATGTGGTATGTACTTTGAAGAGATCCGTGTGTTTGAAAGCGTGAGAGTTGCAGAATGTTCGTGTATATATATATATACATTGAAATGGTGGAAAGTTGCATGCGTAAGTAGATAAACATTTGGTTGAGCCCGGGTTTCCGGATACGGGAATCTATCTATGCTGTTGCAGTGAAATCCGTTTCCGGTGTAATCCTTTTGTCGTAGGGGTACACAAGAGGAACTGCGGCAGGAACGGATGTCTTTTCACATCTTGTTACGTTCATTCACTCTCGAGTCTCGAGTGGGCTCAAGTGTTCGAAAAGCCTCTTCCTTCCCTCCTTATCTTGGACGAGTTTCTTGTTCAGCACTGCTCCGCTGCTTTTTGGACCAGAATTAAATATATCTCTTGCATTTCAAGAGCGGTAGACAGTAGACGTACATATTAAAGGGCTTGGTTAATCCAGCGAGCCATGTTAAAATTTGGATCAACTGATTCAGGAATTAGCTATATATAATAATGATGATGATGGGCGGTGTTGAATATTCTTGTAGTTGGTATATGAATATACAAGCGGAGGATAATAAAGTTGTGGTGATGTTGGCAAGCTGTGGCTGACAGAATTTGAAAAAGGGCAGTTGAAAATGTTTCGAAAGTTGCAAGTTGAAAAGTTGCGGGACAGACGTGCTAATCCTTGTAAAATTATGAAACTCTGTCGGAATCTGGCTCAGTTTGACAATTCGATTAAGATGCCTTGACACTGAAGATAAGGATGAGGGTTGTGTGGGGCGAGGAGTTTGGGGGCTCGAATCTGAGGAGGTCTAACCTCAGGTTTATCTCGGCCGCCCAGGACATTACAGTTGTAGTTACTTGGTTTAAGGCGGGGGTTTGAAGAAGAACCAGAGACTGATGCCTGGAGACGTCGTGTGTATGGTTGGTGGGTTGTTGGCGGCGGGATTCAATTACTGGACAGTTCTAAATTGCCAAGTGTTTGTATAATATAGGAAAACTTTGGGCCGCACTTATGATCCCACTTCTTACTCCGAGTCACTTACTCAAAGTCGTCGAGTTGATAAAGTTGAAGGGGTAAAATAGGGCACGGGGGAATTAACTCCCGTGTTCACCTCATCCACTTTGAAGGAGGCCACTTTTAGTCTCTTCTTCTTACATGATAAATGAAGCCGGCTCTGGGTCCAACAGACACCCGGCTAACACGCTTAACCAACTGCCACCATGGATACTTTTGATATGTCCGGAGGAAGAGGACGCTGTAAAAAATGGACTCGGGAGCGTCGTGCGGTGGTGGTAAAGGTACTACTACTATGAACTATCTTGTTCCTTTCCGGCAAAATGGGTTGAAAAACCCCCTCTTCTAAAACACAGCTAGCTCATTCTTGTCACCCTGTGCTATTTTAGACGCATTTTTCAAACTACAAAAGTTGGATGGACTTGAAGAAAAAAAAAGTGGTAAATGGGATCGCCGTTACTTACAGAGAGAGAAAGGGCAAGTTTGGTGGTTGAATTTTTTCAATTTTTCCTGACATGTTTTTTACTCCCCCCCCCAAGTTTGAAAGGTACAAGTGCAAATAGATGGGAAGCTAATTTTGGAAAGAAGAAGGAAATCTCATTGTAGCGGGAAAAAGAAAGCAGGGGAGAATTGGATGTGCGCGTAATTGGAAAGCAATAGGGGAAGGAATCCTACACGTTAATTCCACAAAGGAAACTTAATCATGCATGCAAACGGGAGGAATAGGAGCGTGGAGAAAGCCGTACATTTTGGTGGGTTCCAACAATCAGAAGCAGAGGCAGATATGTATGTACAGGCGGGAGGTATGAAACGGGGCGTGAAGGGAAAATACTGAAAGTGGCGAAAGCAGCGGGGGTAAATTTTGCAACCCGGCCAAACATGTGTCAGAAGCACACCGAAAGTTGGAATTTTCAGCCTCCTTCCGCCTCTTTTACACTCTATTGACAAGCGTTTGTGTCTCGTAATTCTTTTTCAGTATTTGCATCTTGGTTGGTGGATTCTTAAGTGTAGAGGAGCTACTCTCCCCCCACCCCCCGCCTTGTGTGTTTAGCACGTGTTGACAAAGAAATTCATGTACATGGGGGGATACATGGGGACAAAGACTACAAAACGTTGTTGGAAGAGAGTGAGAAATGTTGTGAAAGTGGAGCAAGTGACTATGAAAGATTAAGATACAATCAGTTGGACATCCCGAATACCTGAGATGCCAAGAATGTTTCTCAGTGCTTTTACTAAAGTTTAGAAAGTAACGTTATAATTTTGGCAGAGGGACTTGAAAGGTTTTGGCCTCATTGTCATGTACATTAACCGCGATTAATCCACAATCAGGAGTAGTGTCTTGTTCTCAAGCTTTCTCTATGGTTGGACTTGTGGAACAAGTAAAGTAGAGAATGTCTTTTCTCTCTGGACTACATAATCATTCATTATATTATCATTCCACGGCTGACTTGGGCGGGAGCTGTCTGGAAGTCTCTCTGGAAGAATTCGTTGGAGTATATACATCAAGAAGGTTGGAGTCATGTGAAAATATATATCTCAGCAGGCAGACTGGACGAGTGGAAGGAGTAAAGGTTGAGCTCGTCAAGTATTTTGGTGGCTCTAAAAGTGTGGGTTGTTGCTGTTTATAAAGGAGTTTGTGGGCCTCATTGCGAATTCGTGGAATCCCGGAGAAATCCTCCTCCAGCCTGTTCTTGTCACCCCAGGATAATTTGTAAATAAATAAAGTGAACAAGCTTTTGTTGAAGCTTGGTTATTCGGCGAATCTTATCACGCGCTCGGCTACAATACAGCGACATTTAATCCGGAAAAGTGGCTCCGCCGATGCGACCAGAGAGAGCTGCAGTAGGAGCCTCATTGGGATTGGCGGCGGTGGTGGGGCCTAAAGGGAATTCGTGGGTCTCTCTTCACAACAAGGCTAAGCAAATGAGTGTGTCGTAATGAAAAATTTAAATCCTTAAATCCGCTTCCAAATTCCGTCAAAATGAACAAGAAGAACAGCAACAACAACAATAACAACAGGAAGGAGACGAAGAAAAAGACGCTGTAAATAGTAGAGAAACTACCCTTGAATTTCAGTGCTTCTTCTTCTTCTACTTGTTGGAAAAGTTGTGTTCTCTTCTTTTCTTGTTGGATGGACAGGACGCATGCAATTATCAGAGTCAGAAGGATAGGAAACTGGTCGTAGGTGCGCTTTCAGCGGGAAAACTTGTGTAAACTTTGTCGAGCTTTCTCCCAAGCGCGGCACGCACCACCACCGCCACGGACATTTTGTCTTGCGAATTCCGCGGGCTGTGCTCAGTAGTCTTCTAGCAGCGTACCAAGCACCAGGAGCTCCGACGACGTCTCTTTCTCCTGGAATGGAATGAAGGCGTGCTGCTGTCGGTGGATTCTTTCTTGTGTACATATACAAAGTGGAAATAAGCGGGGACTCATGGTGATAACATAATCTGGATAAAAATCACCAGGCGGGAATGCGGACATAAAGTCAATATTTGATCACAAATTGCTATACATTCTACCAGTCAGTCAGTAGTGAGTCAAGACGAAGAAAAAGACATGCCGGTTAGTGCTAATGCCAATTCCGCCAAAAGGGCCAAAGACTATACAGGCGTAATCTGAGTGTAAAGGGACGCGGCTCGTCACGATTTTGGTGATGCAATCATCTGTTTGTTGTGCCTCAGAACCGCAATCTTGTTTGTTCAAGCTTCAAAGTGATTTAACACTGTGCTGATTTCTTGTCATCTTTGAGCTGCTGAGAGCGACGGCGGTAAAAGGCACAAACGATACAAGGAGAGATTCCAACGAAAAACATGTTGCCGATCGCCCCAAGCCTTTGGGGACGCCCGTATAAAGGGCGGTAAACGGTGTTGTGAACGTTTAGCGAAAATAAAATTTTGAAGCGCGAGAACTGTTGTTATAAAGTGCATGTATGGGTTATGTCTGATGAGAATATTGAAAATGGACGCTGCGGATAATTGAGAGAAAGTGAATTTGATACAGTCAGTTGGTTAAATGAGGCTCCTTTGAAGTCTGGTTTTTTTTGCAATGACAAAGTATTATCATCAGCAGTGAAACTGACAAAAGCGAATATGGATCCAAAGAGCTGGTTTCATTTCCTGTTGCTCTTTATCAACTTGATCCCTCATCAAGGTAAATTTTGATGTTTTGCAATCTCATAAAAGGATATGATTTCCTGGAGCTTCTTTTATTCTGCTACTACCACTACTACTAATGCTCTAATTACCTCGATTACGAAATCCCATTATAATTTGCCAATTTGCCAAATCCGCCTCCTTAAATCACCCTTGATTATCATCATCATCACAACAAGCTTATGTTCTTACTTGAAGGCTTACAGGGTCCTATATAGTCTCTTTCTTGAATGAAATAAGCTTGTGATTGCCTCACTATATATATTCAGCTTACATTGATTCTTTTGGGATTCTCATGTGCTCTTCCTTGGCCTCTTGCCATAAAGGCAGTATCAAAAGTAGTTTGTGCAGTAAATCCTCCTCGTCGACCACAAACGACCCAATTAAAGGCGTATTATATTCTCCTTTTACATCATCTTTGCCATAGTATCTTGGTGATCAGAATTGGGAAAAGTAGGCGCTTTTAAGGAGCAATTTGTTTTTGAAAATTTTACAAAGCAATCAATCCCAGAGCCATGTAACTTTTCCAGCGTTTCACAAGCTCGTATAAAAGACATGCACGACGACGTCCACCCCACCCTCGCCGCATTATTGCGGTTAACAAACATATATATTCCGCCATGTTGTTTGTCTGATTGAATTATGAGTTTTGGTTTACCTTAAACATAAGGCTGTTTTATGGTCGGTTTGTTGTGTACAAATTGGGCGGGCATTGTAAATATGTCCTTGGAATTTCTATTGTGAATTCTTGGAGGGTCAGGAGCTGGTTAGCGGGTAATGGGGTATGCGAGCCACGTTTCCATAAATTACAAGCAGGACATGTAAAAGTAGCATAGGACTCCATCAATCACGCAAAGCAATCCGTTCCAGCTTTCTCGCACATGTCTTCTGGAAAAAGGACTCGGAGTTGGCTATGTGTATATGTATGTTTAGGCTTGCTGTTGTAGTATTAAAAACCTGTAGAGCGTATACAAGATCTACATGGGGATTTGGAGGGGAAAGACGTTAAAGTTGCATATGTTGTGTTTCTTGGAGACGTCTGGATACTTGTTGGCTAAAAGCGTAAAATTAAGCGAGTAATTGCTCCAAAGTGGTATCAGAGAAGCGAGATTCGTGGAGGAAACTATGGTTGTTGGTGGGGGTTGATGCTCACATGAACAAGACATACGGACACATGTGGCTTTCTCCAGTAAACAACAACAAGTTGGGCTGACACGAAGTATTTCTTGAATGTTTCCAACTGACTGAGCTCGAGTGGGTTCAAGACAAAGACTCTCATCATTTATAACAACGGAGGTTCATTAAATTCGCCAAGAGCAAGGAAGGACTCGGTCATAAATGGTGGAGAAATTTTGTGGGAGCCAAGTGTGGACTTTTTACTATGGGGAATAATTATGGGAACGACAAGAGTCGTCAAAAATTTATACCTGTTGTTTCGTTCAACTGAGAGAGAGCAGAAGTAGTAGGGACGTGTAAAGGGTTGAGTGAATATGCAAGCCTTGTCTTGCCTATGAATGAACAAGTGGATCGAGTTCATGTGCTGAATTGGTTCGGTTTAAGCTGGTGGTTCCTATGGGTTAGTTGTAGCTTTTATTACCAACATTTACGGTGGCTCGAGTAATTTCAACGTTGAGTGAAAGCGTTGGCGGCGGCGGTGGTGGCGAGGAATGTAAAAGAAGTAGCGAAAAGCGCCACTTTCGTGAGACATCTTCGAGCTCGGTTTTATGATACTCTTGAACTGGAAGCGGGCTCTTTTGGAGAAGGCTGAGAGGTCTGGGTTTGACGGTGAATTCAAACTTGCCTTCAAGTTTCAAGCTTGGCAAAAATAAGTAGCTTAATAAACTGGATGAGAATTTCTTGTTCGTCTAAAATCTAGGGGTTGATTGAGTTTCTGGTGCGGCGAGTGTATATTTTGTGGCAAGATAATGTTGATAATCTATTGCAAGTTGGTTGAGCATGTAGAGGACATATGTACGAGTTGTGGTGATTGATGTGCTGGAGGGAAGGATTCATAAAGTTGTTATCCGAAGGCTAATCTGAATGGAGCTGGAATTGGAAAGATATGCGAGGAGAGAAGAATGGCAATAACATTTAGCAAAAAGTTTGCAGAACAATAGAAGAGAGTTACATGTTACTTAATCAGGAGGGACAAGGAAAATATCATAAAAACCAGAGAGCCGGGGCCAATTTATTATAT
>JAQGBJ010001357.1:0-23956 GCA_034698345.1 Sphaeridia pumilis | reverse complement strand
CGCCAACGGGATTGTCCGTTTTGTGATCAAACGTTTGTGATTGCTGGTCAACTGGACGAACATTTGCACACTCACCACCTTCAAGAAATTACTCAACAGGGAGGTCAAATTCAGCCGGGTGATGGTGAAATTAGGCTTGAACTGATTCGTGAAGGTTTCGCACAATTTCATCGCCTTTATGAAAGTAGACTTGTGGGACGCACCTATACCGACATTCATTTGCTCGTCCAAGATGCATATCCCAGCATTGGCCAGATTTTCGATGTGCTGTTTCAGTCCTACCAAAACTTTAAATTCGAAATTATTCTTTCCGCCCAAATGCAGCGGGAAACTCAAAGTGAATTCGGTCTCGATCACCATATTGACACTTTTTTCCTCAACAGCACACTCCGTGCCATATACGACCGCGGCTCCCTTCCCTTTCTGCTCTCCCAAGTTGTTGACAATTTGAACGAACAGCTGGAAGCCTTTGAAAGAAGAGGCAGTGGATGGACCTTGCAAAAGATTAATAGTATCAGACTCAACACGTTCCAGTTTTCTGCAATTAGAGGAGGTACTTGGATTCCTACTCCAAAGGGACTTTCCCATAAAAGAGCAGTCGTTAATTTCAAGAATACTTGCGACAGGTGCTTCCTCGTCTCAATCGCCGGAGCGATAACTGGATGCTACAAGAATTCCCACTTTTCCCACAACAAGACTAGAATCACAGTGAAGATGAAAAAAGTCCTCGAGACTTTCAACGTGGAAGGCATAACATTCCCCATGACCATCAGCCAAATTCCAAAATTCTGCCGCCAGAACAAGGATATTGCAGTTAACGTCTTTTGCTATCAGTTTAGCTACAACCGAGAGGAAGGCGATGAGTGTTATCTGGACGACGAGTTTTGGTGTATGTACATAACATCAGAAGCCCGGAGGCACCATGTAAACCTGCTGCTGTTGGATGACCTCGACAACCAACGGCAACATTACGTTTTGTTGAAGCAGAGTGAGGACAATGAGACTTGCGGGCTGTCTCGAATTCTTCACCGAGGACAACAAGGAGAGAAATTCTACTGCTACTACTGCTTGGAACCTTCTTGCAGCCCCAACAAGCTTGAAAACCATCGGCGCTACTGCATGACCCTTGGTATACAGAAAGTAAAGTACCCCGAAGAGAAGCACCACTATTTCAAAGCCTATTCAAAGCTCCTACCTCTTGCAGTAGTCGGATTCGCAGATTTTGAATGCCTCCTTGTGCCAATGACAGAAGGACTGGGTGACTGTGAAGCTGGCATTCATTGCGACGACCACTTTTGTCCGCATCATTTGAACCAGGAAAATCACCACGTCCATCGTCCCTGCGGATTCGGATACACCTTGAAGGACATTGGAGGGAAGACAATTTGTACGCGCATTTACCGTGGCGGGTCAGTTGTCGACAAGTTTCTTGATCAGCTCATAATTGATACGTTGCCAGAGTTTGAAAAACTCGACAGAATCAAGCCAATGCAACTGACTGCAGAACAATGGCAGAGTAAATACCGCTCAACTCATTGCGCCATCTGTGAGGAAGCTTTTACACAATGGGACTGGGCTTCTAATGGGAGGGAAATTCATGGGCACCACAATCATTGCACAGGTGACTTTATAGGATGGAGCCACGCAAAATGCAATCGAGCATGCCAACAGGACAAGTCAATTGTGATTCTCATCCATAATTTCAAAAGGTAAACATTATTTGTATTTAAACTGATGTCAGAAATGTCCTGAACACGCTCAAACAGACATGTCAGAAATGGGTCGAACTAGCTCAAACCTGACATGTCAGAAAAGATCTGAAAAGACTGAAACCGACATGTCAGAAATGGGTCGAACTAGCTGAAACTGACATGTCAGAAATGGCCTGAAAAGGCTGAAACCGACATGTCAGAAATGGATCGAACTAGCTCAAACTGACATGTCAGAAATGTCCTGAAAAGGATGAAACTGACATGTCCGAAATGTCCTGAACATGCTGAAACTGACATGTCAGAAATGATTGAAAAAGGCTGAAACCGACATTGTTTATTCAATAGATACGACTCTCATTTCATCCTAAAGACGCTCAACCACCCCAAGATTGCAAGAGTTTCCGGAATCGCCAGGAACAGCGAGCAATTTCTCACAATCAGCATCGGGACCAAGAATAAACATACAATCAGATTCCTGGACTCGTGCGAATTCCTCCAGGCCGGTTTGTCCACTTTGGTGTCTGAAATGAGGAGAGATGATGTTGATAAGTTTTACACTACTGCTGAACATTTTCGCCCAAAGACGGAACATGTAGATATGTTCTACCAAAAGCTGCCTTATCCCTACACAATGTTCTCATCACTCGACAGCTTCAAAATTACTGAGATGCCCACAAAAGAAAAATTCAAGAATGATCTGACTGGGGAAGACCTCCCGCAGAAAGAATATGACCTCTTTGTTCGACTTTGGACGACCCTGAAGATTAAGGACCTGGGCGAGCTGCACGACATCTACCTTCTCAACGATGTTTGCACCCTGGCGGATGTTTGTCAAAATTTCCGGCTTTTCATCCGAGAGAACTTTGGATTAGAAGCTTTTGTGAGTTTATATGAGGATCTGAAATTTGTACAACTGATAACGCCATCTATTGCAGGCATATGTCTCTCTGCCCGGCTTGGCTTATGATATTGCTTTCAAGCTTTCCAAGGAGAGGGTCGAGTATTTGAAATTGCCTGGCGCCTACAACTGGCTCTTGTCATCCATCAGAGGTGGCGTCAGTGGCGTTGGCTCCATCCGTTACTGTGAGGCCAACAACATTCACATGAAAGAGCGCTATAATCCTTCCTTGCCTTCAACTTACATTGCAAAAGTGGACTTCAACAGGTAACTATCACGAATTTATTTTTGCTGCGGACCACACCTCTAATAGCATGATAATTACAGCATGTACAGCCTTGGACTGCATTCAATGCTCCCAAGCGGTGACTTCAAGTGGTGCGAGGAAGAGCCAGAGTGGATGGAAGAAGACATGGAGAAAATGGCGCGGAAAATCTTGGGACTCTGCATCAGTGATCCGACGTCCTACTTTTTCGAAGTCAGGCTGGAGTACCCGCGACATCTGCACAAGGATCACTCTGACTACCCGCTGGCTTGCGACCATCGAACAGTAACAAAGGAAATGCTTTCCCCTTATCAACTAGAATTAATTGAAAAACTTGGTTTGAAACAGACTGCATTTTCCGGCAAAAAGCTAGTGTGTGATTTCTTGCCACGTGAGCATTACGTATGCCATTTGATCACCTTACAACTGTATCTGAAACTGGGAATGAAGCTCACAAATGTATACAAAATTATGAGCTTCACCCAGAAGCCGTATTTTAGAACATACATAGACTTTCGCTCGGCCAAACGCAAAGAATCAACTTCTGCTTACAAGAAAATGATTTACAAGAATTTACAAAATATAATTTACGGCAAATGTTGCCAAGACGTTAGAAGGTACAGAACAATCAAATTTGTTAGAAGTGAGAAGCAGGCAAGACGTCTGATCAGGAAACCAAACCTTGACAGGATCGAAACTATCTCAGGATCCAATACTTTGATCTATTTCTTCAAGCCAACCAGCATTATGCTTGACAAGATCATCTTTTGTGGAATGGCCGTTCTTGAAATTGCAAAATATGCAATGTATGATTATTGGTACAATGAGTTGAAGGTCAAGTTTGGAGACAAGATCAAATTATTCACGACGGACACTGACGCTTTTGCTTTTATTGTTGAAACGCCAGACTTTTATCAGTACATGCGGGACAATAAGCATTTCTATGACATGAGCGACTATAGTAATGATGATCTATACAAAACAGACTTGAAGTCTGACGAGAACAAAAAGGCGTTGGGGAAACTCAAAGACGAATATTCTTTATTCCTGCCTCTGAAGGCGGTTTCCATTCGGCCTAAATTATATTCAGTTTTGCTGCTCAACTGCTTGAATGGCGAAATCTGTACTGAGAAAAAGAGCAAGGGAGTGAGCAGGTCTCTCGTCGAAAATCATGTAACGTTTGAAGACTATGTAAAGGTACTTGAGAATGAGTGCCTAGTGAGAGCTGGCAGTAAGCGGATCCAGAGTAATAAGCATACTATTTATACGAAACGAACCACCAAGATTATCTGTAGCCCTTTTGACTCGAAGCGCTTTTACTTGGACTCCATTAATAGCGTTCCTTTTGGTTATAATCCTCCAGATGAGTAACAAACTTTGCTGTAGACACTTGTAGTATTTTGAGTAGTGAATAAACATGGATTTTCCTTGTGCAACCTTACGCCACCCAATTTCATTAATTTTATGTGGACCAAGTCAGGTTAGTATTCCGATTCTAGAAACTATGAAAACTTCTAACGGTAGATATTTCCAGGTCGGCAAAACAACTTTGACTTCTCAAATCTTGGCTCGACGTGATGAAATATTCGAACCATGCCCGGTCAAAGTCTACTGGGCCTACTCTGAACCGCAGCCAGTCCTCTTTGACTCCATGCAAGCCACGGAGAAGGCCAAGTTTAATCCGCAGGGCATTACGTTCATCAAGGGGCTGGATCAAATTGATGAACTGATACCTGAAGGCAACACGACTCCATCCATTCTCGTCCTGGACGACCTCATGGAATCTGTTTCGAAATCCGAGTACATTTCGTCATTGTTTTGCCGTATTTCTCATCATCGCTCCTTGTCTGTACTATTGTTAGTTCAAAACATGTTTAACAAGGGACCATTTACTCGTACCATTAACATTAACCCTCGTGGAATAATTATGTTTAATAATCCTCGTGATTCTTCCTTTGTATCTGTACTAAGCCGCCAAATGGGAGGCAACAAGAAGAATGCTCTCTTTGATTATGCGTTTGAGCAGGCAACCAAAACCCCACGCTCTTATCTATTCATTGATTTGGATGTGGGCACGCCCAATCACCTCAGGTTTCGCAACTCTATATTTTGTGACGACTCATGTACCGTATATAGTAATGAATAAAGCTGTCTCTCTTTACTTGCTGTTGTATTTATTCGCTAGTTGGCGCGCGGTGGAAGAGTCGTGGAATTTTGGCAAGCAAGATGCTTGGGAATTCTTTTTATGCTTAGTATGACCTCCTTGACATACTACTGGTTTCACTTCGGGAAAGCGTGGAAAAGTCCTTGGCTCTAGAATTAATGAGCAATCTACGCCAAAAACAGAGCTAGCTAAAGCTGAAAAACGAATTTTCAGACTTCGTAAATCTTTGAAGCTGGTTGACGAGGGAAAGAATTCGCAGCTTGGCAACTAGCGTTGCTGAGCAGAATAAAGTTACCACGAAATATGTTTTGGAAGTATTGAAGGATGGAATAGAGGATAAGTGATATACTGTATCTACAATGTAGCGTGATAGCTCAACTTTCCTGATTTAACGGTAATCTTCCTGCTTCAAAATCATAAAGGGTGAATGTTAATTAACCCTACTTTGTACATATAGTGGAAATGAACGTTCATACGTTATGGCTGAGTTAAATTTGAATTGTATCAGGTATCAACTCTTCATGGCTACACTGAAAGTTTTAATCATTTTCTCTAAAATCGTTGCTCCAAAACTATTTGAGCGGCATGGTTATATAATTCCACAGTTGGAGAATCAGCTTAGTTTGTATTTTTGATAGTTTTCACTTTCGCAAAGCGTGGAAAAGTCCTTAAATCAAGAATCAATGAGCAATCTAACCTTAAATCAGAGCTGACTAAAGCTGAAAAGCAAATTTATAGACTTAACAAATCTTTAAAGCTTGTTTGGTCGACAAGGTAAAGAATTCGCAGCTTGGCAGCTAGCGTTGCTGAGCAGAATATAGTTACCATGAAATATGTTTTGGATCTTCTAATATCGACAATGTAGCGTGATAACTCAACTTTCCCTAATTTATGTTAATCTTCCTTCTTCACTATCATAGATGGGGAATTTGAATCAACTTTTCTTCGTACATATACTGGAAACAAACGTCCATATGTTATCGCTGAGTTAAACTTGAATTGTATCCGCTATCCACTCTTCATGAGTTCACTAAAAGTTTTAATCATTATCTCCAAACCCGTTGCTACATTACTATCTAACCTCTCTGATTCAAACTATCGGAATTATGTAAAAATTTCAAACACTGTTTTATGCCATCTCATTCATATTTGGTATACAACTGAACCAGTCTCCACTTTCAATGAAGCTCTGCCATGTCCTTTGAAAAGTAAAAGAGTCCTCAACGGATCTTGCGAAAGGCCAATTCGGTGAGGTCAAAATGAATTTAAGTTGCCCTGGACTTATACTCATGCCAATTGCATGCAGGCGTTATGACCGCAATGAAGCTGTCGTATATTCATGGGTGTGCAAAGGAAATTAAATTTTACACCGAAATCTACGATGGCTCAACGATTTCATCAAACTCAATGACCCCAACTAATTGAATCCTACCTACGTTATATTAATTACATGTTCAAATACATTACGATATGATTATTTCGTTGGTTATTCGTCGTGTTGGTACTGGAAGACCAGCTCTAGCTGAAGTGGCTGAACACGTTAACAGAGAATGTAACTAACTAACCAACAGCTTAATGAAAGCACTATAAGACGGTGTTTGTGATTGCCCGTTTCCATCCACCCGTAAAACGACTTACCGTCGTTGCAATTGTAATTCATCTCTGATCAAAGTCTGCACAGTGAAATGCCCTGCCAAAATACCGTTGAAACAGCTACGTGACGAAAACCGATACGACCTTAATAGTCCAGTAGAAACGTCAATACCAAAGTACACATGCATCTATATTAACACATGGTTAGCACTGGGCAAGCCTTTGTCGGGTGATCCTTTCATAGAAACATGTCCAATTTTGTTTGCGAGGTCAAAAGTTAGGCTTTTGCTACATGCTAAAGAGAGAGAATACAAAGGTGGAATTTTGGGGTTGGCCATGATGAATTTTAGCGGTAGAGATTATCAGATCGAAAATGGTGACAAGCTGGCGGAAATGTTGTACGTGCCAGGCACAAAAGGCACAAGGAAAAGTCCAGATGTGGTATACGTTCATTTGGAGGACAAGATTGATAAAATGGCATATGTTTTTCAGGATCAAGATGATGATGATAAACCCAATATTTCTTTAAGTGAACGTTAGACGTTTAACACATACATCCAAATTTTCCAATATCAATGATCCAACATCCACTACATACACCGCACACAGTTCAGTAAGATACAGGGAGAAAGCGTACTGTTCTTGGACTCTTTGGACACGATGAAAAGAAGAAGCTCTTGCAAACACATCCTGCTATATCGAAATCAGTAGAATTTCAGCGAAATACTAGCAGACCCACTTGAAACTCCTTGTAGCTCCCTCGTAAAGTTCAAGTCTTATCTAATCACTACAAGAAAGAACCTGTGCAAATATTCAGCACTTTCACAGAATCGGAAATCAATGATTTGCTCTTGTTCACATTAGTGCTTGATTTCGGGACATACAAATTGCAGAAATGGTCTGACCCATTTTTTGTTGAAACACATATATTCTTGGACTCCTGTGAACGCCTATTCGGTATTGATGGAACAGATGATTTTTCAGAATTAAGTAGCGACGAAGACTCAGAAACTATAGATGTGCATATGCAGAACTTGTCAGTCTTCTGAATATGTATCAAAGCTTTTATAGTGTAAAAAGTGTTTGGAAGGTTGAATCAATACAGTTGAGTCAAAATAAAAACAAACTTCAGAAAATGGGCGTTTTGTTTCATTCAAGCTCGCACAGAACTCACTTTTAATGAGCCCTGATACAGTACAGTGGTTCCATGATCAATTCTGTTCAGAATCGGAACAATCCACTGTCATGGATCCATCTTAACTTCCTCAACTTTTTGTAATATCATCGTCCAGTAGTATGGTTAAGCAATCCAGATTTCCATTATATCAAATGGGGATTGAAGACGTTCCCGCTGTGTATCTGAACGAGAGACAGGAACAATAATTTAGTGCATGTGTTTAAACCGTAGCAGAATTACTTTTCTTGTTTATGTAATAATAGAGGGGGAATATGTTCAAAATGGTCAAGTAAGTACATCATACAAGTTCAAAGCCGCTTTCTAGCGAATATAACTATTACGTGTTATAATCATTTGCGTTCATTAGTATCGCTGATACCCGTCTTACACCGCACTGAACTTTTTAATTTATTATTTTGTTTTCCAGGACTTACGATCAGGTTCTTCATTACGTAATGATTAGACAAGTTTCCGCTTTGATCGGTCAAGGCCTTCCTGGTCCTGATCTGATTGACGTGCTCTTTTCATATGACGCCGAGGACGTGCCTGAAACCATTCGGGAACATTTCAAACGGATTCAACAAAGCTGGAATCTCTTTCTGGCCGATTATTGTTCTTTTTCGGATTTTCTAAAGTTGATGACAGGTGATCAAGATCAACTGACCGAAGAAGAGTTTAACGCGTTTTTGATATGGATTGATCAAATCTGTACTCAATGAATAAATAAAAGATCAAGCTGCCTGATTGTGCATGTATTGAAAGACGATTAGATATCCTTCGATTACTCAATGAAAAGGCGCGTACATACAAAATGATGATTTTGACTCCTCATGGAATTTGCAATCATATCACTCGTATTTAACACTAGTTGAATAACCATCACATGACTTTCGATTTTTTGATTTTTAAATGCTGGTAAGCAAAAATATTGTATTGCCTTTCAACAGGATGCAAGACACACCCCAGTTTATCATCAAGGAAGCGAGATGTATTTTATTATCTGTTTCTTTTTTCTGTTTTTAGCATCTGTGAAATCCACAACAATCACGGAATGCAAGAGCTGCATCGCATCTGTTCGAGCTATGTTCCTAACGACCCAGGGACCTGTTTGTGAACTTCGCTCAAGGTTCAGACGGAAATTCACTTCTCTGGCAACAACAGAACCCCTTTGTCAAAGTAACAATCTTATAACTAAGCTGTTACATGAAACCGCAACCGAGTCGAATATATTCCATTTTACACATTTTATAGAACTTTTGACTAGATTCACAACGGCACCACTGACAATATGGTCCTTGAGCCCGTCAGAAAGCACCAGAGTAGCAACAACAATTGAAAAAATAATCACTCCTTCAACAAGCTCCTTAGCTCCAATCGTGACTGCAGTTACCACCCAACCGCTCACATCAACCTCAACAACCAGTTCATTTCAAGCGGCTATCCCCGTTCCAACAAGCTCCAAAGCTCCAGTCATGAATCCAGCAACCACACAACCTCCCACATCAGCTTCAACAACCAGTTCAGCTCAAACAGCTATCGCCGTTCCAACAAGCTCCTCAGCTCCAGTCATGACTCCAGCAACCACCCAACCGCCCAGATCAGCTTCAACAACCAGTTCAGCTCAAACAGCTATCGCCGTTCCAACAAGCTCCTTAGCTCCAGTCATGACTCCAGCAACCACCCAACCGCCCACATCAGCTTCAACAACCAGTTCAGCTCAAACAGCTATCGCCGTTCCAACAAGCTTCTTAGCTCCAGTCGTGACTCCAGAAACCACCCCACCGCCCACATCAGCTTCAACAACCAGTTCAGCTCAAAGAGCTATCGCCGTTCCAACAAGCTCCTCAGCTCCAGTCGTGACTCCAGCAACCAACCAACCCCCCACATCAGCTTCAACAACCAGACCAGATCAAAAAGCTATCCCCGTTCCAACAAGCTCCTTAGCTCCAGTCGTGACTCCAGCAACCACCAACCGCCCACATCAGCTTCAACAACCAGACCAGATCAAAAAGCTATCCCCGTTCCAACAAGCTCCTTAGCTCCAGTCATGACTGCAGCAACCACCCAACCGCCCACATCAGCTTCAACAACCAGTTTAGCTTGGTCGAACGAATCCATCATATGGCGGGTTCTTGAACATTTCTGGTTGGTTGCAATGCCAACGCAATGGTTCATCTGTTGTGCTGGCGATGAATACTGGAAGAGCTTGTGTAGATTACATTTCTCCTCACTTGGGTCAAATATTTCTCCGAATCGGCAATGAACTCTGAAGTCGTCCTTCTTATGATCTCGTTGTTTATGTTGTTTGAGTTCTTTCACAGTAGCCATACGGTTTCTACATACTTTGCCAGTTTCATGAATAACCCAAGGACAAGTTAATGGCTTCAACCCGGTAAGGTCGGTGAATGTTTCGGCTGACCCATGTGCTGAAAATAACAGATATTCATAGATAAATATATACACAAAACCGGGCTAAACAGGCTAAAAGATATAAAGGTGTCTCATAATCATCTCGTTCATAATCCTCACACCGCAGAGATTTTGGAGGTTTGAACATTCGTTTTGGGAATTTGTTACACCTATCACAAATTCCTGTTTCCTCATCCATGTCGGCCTCATATGAATCTGGTTCAACAACTGGTTCATCTGCATCCAAGGTTTCAACAGAATGTGGAGCTGAATCCACCGGTTCAGGGGAAACAATATTTTCGGCATATTCGGAAGCGGTATCCACTTCTTCATGAACAGCACTATCTGCCAACAATACGACAGCTGAAATACAAAGTACAACAAATTTAAAAGTATCGGAATATTAAAGAAAATAAGCTGATAATGAATGTATACTTACGAGAAGGGCTTGTCAATAGCTCCAATTTTTGAAGTTTCAGCAAGACTTCATCAAAGACTTCGTCGAACTTCTTCTCAACTTGAGCAATAGTTTCCTGGATTGAAGCAGTCTTTTTCACCATGAACATAGCTGTTTCCAGGGACGGATTAATTTTGCCGAATTTCCTCACTAGTTTGAACACGGTAGCTTGTAGGGATTGAGATCGCTCAAACATGTTGGATTCCAAGGGCTCAAGCGCGTACAGAAGGTTCTTTGACGTTCTGACGAATGGAGAAAGTTGGCTGACGCCTGCCACCCGTTGAGCTAATTTGTTTAGCTAGTACGACGCCCTTGAAGTCATTAGTTGGTTTCGATAGGATTCATGAGAATACGTCACAGCATTCGGTACGATTTCTTCTTCTGCGTTCCTTGGTACGCCCATCATAGAGAACTTCTTGTTTATTTCCACAAACTATGTAATACAGGGTGAATGAATTAAGGTTAACGAGGAAACAGAGACCTTGGAAAAACAACGTAGTGCGAAAAACAACTGGACGGCAAACTAGCTCCTGATGAGTCCGAATCTGGAGAGCCCTCCCGCTCCCTTTCCTGTTCACCTGTTGATTAAAATCCTCATCACAATGATTTCACTTTAAATAAACTTAAATATTAAACTTTAAATAAATTTAACACCGGTTCACTTCCTAGAGTACAGTATTACCTTCCAATGAAAATGTATAGAATAAACACTGTTCCGAGTAGTAATTGTAATTAAAGCAGTGATTAACTGTTCAACACCTGCAGCTGTCAGCGAACCGCTACTGGCAATGAATACAACCGAAATAATTTGCACGCCTAACCAATTGTATGCATGTTTTAATATGTATCCTGAACCGTATACTCTCTGCATGAATTGTATAGACAGCGTATATCTGTATATTGGTCGTTTATTTTCAGCTTGTGACATCATATCTCATCATACACTCATAAAGTATGTACGGCAATATATTACTTCCAACGCATTAAACACCACCCCGTCTGATGATACGACGACCCGTACCGCTTCCTCGGCTCGCACGACCGCGACCACGTTGCATACCTGCCATCAAAAATACATACCATGTTACAGAATTCAACGGGTTAGAATTTCAGCTCATTTGAAGATATGTGGATCGAGCGGAATCTGGAAATACCTTGCACATTCAGCTCCAAAGCATTCAACCGATACAGCATGTCATCCAGTTTGGTTGATTTTTCTTGAAGTTCCGATACCTTCTTCTCAACGCCTTGCAGCTTTGGGACGATCGTGTTCACAGCTTCTAATTTAGGACGAAACTTTTGAACTTCTTTGGTCAATTCTTGGAACAAAGAGTCAAGCTTCTCATCTTCTTTTATGACTGATGTGACGTGCTGCATTAATTCGTCAATTTTCGTATCGATGTTTTTCAACGTGTCCGGTAAATCGCTAACGCCTTGCAACTCACTATTAAGTGTCATTACAGATTCGAACACCGCTGACAGGCTTTCAGTGTTACACACTTGGGTAGCCATGAGAGCCGCCGCAGCTTGCCTTACATCTGAAATAAACAAAGGAGCATATTTATGATGAGCATTGTTCACCGTATTATACATGCATGATGTACGTGTATACGTTAAATCAATGTCCCGTTTTTACCTGTAATGTCGTCCATTATCACCAATTGTGCGTTTCCAAGATCAGAAGTCCGTATGTATCTGTTCGAATTATTTTTCTTTCTGTTATTGATAATTGTGTTCCTCGATTTCACCACACATGATATACCATCTACCGGTCGAAATCCGGACCATTCATCTCTACAATTTTCACAATGCGGAGCTGCTTAATGATGATACGTTTACGACACGACATCTATGTCTACAAAACGGAACTGTATGAGACATTTCTTACGGTTGAGTTATGATCATGATTCAGTTGAAGGAGAGCTGGAGGCAGGGCTGTATCATATTGTTCTTGAATCTTCAACATGGAAAATATCAATCAACCACGTTTGTATTTGTTGCAGTATTTAATACTTCTACCATCAATTACATTTACAATGTTATCCCATGCATTTCTCGTGGTTGTTCTGACTTGTGTTTTCATAGGTTTGTGCCCAGAATGTTTCGTCGAATTCGACCGAAACACCAACCGGGAAATCGTTGATGCTTGTGGTCATCACAAGTGCAAAGACTGCTTGAGGAAAGCATTCATCAGATGTGGTCCATGTGCTAACGGTGGTCCGCAGGTTAGAGAATGGCCAGAGGATACTTCTACGGGTATGGAAATTGTGGATGTTCCGATACCGTCCATCGGTGGTACCCATGATCACGCTATGATAGGTAACAAAAGTTTCTGATCAGCCAAGTATGCGTACTACACTTTTGATGTATGCATTAACCCGTTAACTAATTTGCAGAGCTGTGCGTTGAATGCTATCACGTTTTCGATACCAACATCCATCGCCGTACGACTGAGATTTGTGGTCATGTCAGATGCAGACGGTGTGTCTGTGATCGCCTGTACTGCCGCCAGTGCATGGAAGGTAATATTCATTGCTTGACTATTATTGTTATGTACAATGCTGATGTTCATGTTTACATGCTCTTTTTCGTATTCCAGCCTGGTATTTCAACGTCTACAACAAGGCTACATTTGAAGACGGCGTCGTCAAGCTCCCTTGCTGTGAGGAAAAGAATATGAACGCAGAAGGTGGACTTGGTTTACCGGAGGATAAGCCTCCTAAAGACGAAGGTACGTTAACCAACCAGAATACGCCAAGTATATGCATGCTTATGGTTATTTATTCTGAAGGTTATATATATTCTTAGGTCGTAAGAGAGAACGGGATGAACGTTCAGCCAAGATTGCGGCGAAGCAGAAATCAGGTGAAGAGTTTATGGAGCGAGCTATCGAGCTGGTTAAAGATTTTCAACCGGCAGACAAGACTGAAGATGCAGCTAAGAAGCACATGATGGGAGTCACTGGGACTTTCTTCACTGGAGCCTTCAAGACTCAGGAAGCTATCCAGGAGATGGATAAAATGAACGTAGAACTTCGCGCTGAGAGAGACGAACTAAAGAAGTACATGGATAAGAACAAGATTAAATATCCACAAAGTTTCCAGTGAAGATTTATGATATGTGCTTGCGTGTCCTTTCAATGTTCCCTTTGAACTTCTTATAATTTGGGTTTCCAGAAAATAATGATTCAATAAATTGGCAATAATATTCTAGTCTGTTGTACTGTTTGCATTTTCACTGGTAACCTAAAGCACGCGTAAAGTGCATTATTAGTACAAAAAGCATTCGCGGCAGTTTCAAATCTCGCATGCCTTCACACGGCTCAGTAGCCGGTTGCAGAAAGTTCGTAAATGGTTCATTAATTCAACGACAAATATATTCGTCGATATGGACAGCGAAGATAGTACTAGTTCTTCGGTTGGTGCAGACAGTTTTCAACGAAGAAGTCGATCGACTAAAAGATCATTGCGTGAGTCTCCGTCGCCTAGTAATCGGTTCTACAACGATGTTGATTTTTTCGACGGCGATGAAGAATTTGCCGAGTACTTGAATACCCAAAGTACCAAAACACAGAGGGCATCTGCGAAGCGAACCAAGTCGGCGGATTTTCTAACACCTGTAACCACATCAACGCACAGAAAAGCAAAAACTTCAACGAAGGGTATCAGGCCAAGTCAAAATACTCCAGCGACGAGATCAATATCTTCGCCACCCATTGCTGAAACTTCAATTTCTGCGTCTTCCGGCCAACGTCCACCAAGGACCTACCGTCATTCCACACCTGTGCGTGGTGGCAGTCATCCACTCGTTGATCCGACTTCGCAAATAACAATTCCAGATTTGGAGGATGATTGCAACGAGCTTGAATCAATCGATGATCCTGAACAAGTTGATGGCAGACCATTTAGCAACACGTTTAGTGGCTATAAAACATACAACGGTAAATACGGAAAGCAGAGTCCAACACATGCAGCTTATGGAAGTGATCCTAACTTTCATTTCCTGGATGTTAAGACCGGACAGCCCCTCCGTTACCAAGAGTGTTTAGGAACTGCGAGACAAGTTCTAATTACAAAAACATTGAACAACAACGACGTAACAGTTGAATGCAAAATTTATTTCGCAACTGACTGTGATTGGGGATGGCACGCACCTAAAACCACGAAAAGTGAATTGTACAATGCACCTGTGCTCCGGTTAATGAAGAAGTATCCTGATGCGTATATATATTACCCGTTGAAGCCTCAAAAAGTTGCCCGCCTAGGATCATCGGTTGTTCATGTGGGATTCGTTCGAAAGCAAAAGAGAGACAAAGCTTTCATTGACAGCGCTAATGATTATTTACGTATAGCCGTCATTTGCTTCCATTGCGCAAAAGATGAAAGCTTCAATCCAATCAGGAAAGTGCAAATGAGATCGTTCGATACACTGGACAACCACCTATCTAAAGTAAGGCTTACTAAAAACCACCACAAAAAGAGTATTCATGAATTATTCAAGTATAAATGGCGAGTGTTGATTTCATTGTATTTTTCAGATCCACGAAGATACCAGCGGACAAGTGCAAGCAATTGTCGAATGCAGAAACGACGCTGCCGGTAAATGGAGTGACGCGAAGCAAAAGTCGCTCCTGGAATTGCTAGTAAGAACTGTTGTATCAGCAAACCTTTCCTTCCAAATAGTAGACAACCCGGATTTCAAACAACTCGTGAACCAACTCAACCCGGTGTTCAAAATTCCCACCAGGAAATCTTTGAAGAAACAAGTTGTGGTATCTGCATCTTCCCTGGTAAGAGTCATTTAAAATGCACATATGGCTAAGGCAATACGTATTTAAATTACATCTTATCTTTCTATTGTTTCAGATAGAGCATCTGAAGGTGGTGTTTCAGAACCAAGAAAGTTTTGTTGGTGGAACCATTCAAATCGACGGGTGGACTGACCGACACAGGTTGTCAGTCCTCGGGTTGATATTAACCTTCTGCAACCAAGAAATGAAAATGGAACGTAAGTGTTTGAAGCTGGAAATACTTAACGGGAGGTCAACTGGAGCTAACGTTTCACAATTTGTATCTGATGTTTTGGAGAAATACGGTATAAGCGACAAGGTATATATTCAGCATTAATAAACATTTGCTGAAAATCATTGAACAATAATGACGGTCTTTTATAAAGTTATGTCTTTGCAGATACTTTATACCATCACTGACGCTGGTGCAAATATTACGTGTGCCATGCGCATGTTACAAGAACGAACTGATCATCAATTGGAAAACAACTTATTGGAACCTGATGAAGATGAAGGGACAAGCGTTAATTTACCCGTGGATACTGGGCATGAAGGCGTTGGCGTTCCAGACACGCTCGAACTCACGCAGAGCATCAGAAGTCGTCAAATCTGTTGTTCACATAAAGCTCAGTTGGTACTCAAGGATCTGCCACACCAGACTAAAGGCCACGATATTTATCGAACAGAATTCAAGTACATACTCAACCTGGTTACCTATATCCGTTCTAAAACCCAACACGTTAGGCGTCTGTATGAGCTAACCAACAAATATTTGCTTTCCTATGGAGCCACACGGTGGAGCAGTATAGCTTATGTTCTGGAACGTCTTGTGGAGGTTAGTATTTTGGAGAAAGTTTAAAATGCTGTTAATTATGACAGTCTGAAAATAAAATACTGTGATTGTCAACAGGCGGAGGTCTTCACCGCCATTGCTGCAATAACGGCAACCGCTAGAATCGAAGATGATAAATTCGACAAAAACCTAGACGAACCTGTCAGTTTGAAAAAACATCTTCTATGGCAGTTTTTACTCTACCTTATTTCACCCATTGTGGACCTCACTAACACATTGCAATGTGATGGCATTACAGCTCATTTGGTGCTACCAGTCGTAGCTAAAACTCTTTTGTGTAAGTATATAACAGCTCATTACTGGTAAAAGTTATCATTGACAGGAATTATACGAATTTGGTATCCATGCAGGTCTTCGGTTTACTCCCGTCCCGAATGACGCGTGGAAAAATATAAAAACCTTGTTGATTGGGTTTTTTATTGAGAGGTTCAAACCCGTTTGCTCCAACAAGGTTTGGATAATTGCTTGCCTGCTGACATATACAAGGAACAGTAGGAATTTCTTCCGTTGGTGGCACAAGAAAGGTGAATACACTGAATGCTGGACACAGTTTATTTGGAAGTTTGCGATCTGATCTGTTTATCTCCGTTTAGGAATACCTATCTTGGGTGATAACGTACTGGATATACCAACCGAGCAAGAAGCTATGGCAATCGCGTCTGAAATGATACCAGCAGACACAAGAATCGTATTCGTCGCTGACTTATGTTTTCAACAGAACAAGCCCTTGAATGAGTGTGACGACGCCTTCAACACAAGTCAAGAAGTAGCCAATCACAGTGACGACGAAGTTGTTTTTGGAGACACCTGTTTAACGGAAATGAAGTCAACCAACGTTTTGAACGTTTATTTGAACGATAAACAGTCGTATTACGCTAAACAATTCGTTTCGAAACCACCGCAAGAATGTTGGCTGCAGTTCATCAAAGATTTGCCTGAAGGTAAACGTTTGTATGACTTTATGAGAGGGGTATATTCACTACCTGCGTCAACGGGTAGCGTTGAAAGGTTGTTCTCCGGTGTTGGAAACATCATCACAGAAAAACGAAACAGACTTCATATGGCGACTACAGAAGCTCTAGTTTTACTTCATGATGACATTCGAGGGAAACATAACATAAATGAAGGTACTGAAGGTGGAATGATGGCGTCCAGGCTGAAATGTTACTATACATGGTCTCCGATGTCCACTACGCCAGTGCAGTTTAAATATTACGTGCAGAATGTTTCGGAATCTGATGTATTAGCTTTCACAGCTAGATCGATGGATAAAGAGGATTAATATTTGAATGTATACAAGGAATCAACTACAAATATACGGCTTATCCAAACAAAAAGTATTGTTGGTGTATAAGTCATGTTCAATGAACAACATTTGGTTCAGAAAATTAATTCAACAATAAAACTGTATGTACTCGTGGCATGACAAGACTTTGTTGTAGTTGCATTTCAGACAGTGACTGTGATACAGCTTGTAGCTCTGATACAGTTGAACAATACATAATATGAAGCCTTTCAAAGTTGAAAAACTTGGGAAATCAACTCAAGAAGATTACCCGTATATTGTAGTGCTCGACGATGGAACCGGTAGATTCAAGTGTTCACTTTGCACAGCAATTTCCAAATCCCGAGGACATCGGAAGTATCATGCCTTTTGTAACCCGTCGATCCGAAAACCTTTCTCGTGCGACGATTGTAATCTACAATTCGTGACTAGACAGCATTTCGAGTACCACCAGCGGATTCATACAGGTATACTGCTTTCTGCATTTTAACTTCATGTTCGCATTTATTTTGATTAGTATTGTACACTGTTGAATATTGTTGTACCAGGCTGTTTTCCTGCAAATCTACCTTGAAGAGACACGATCGAATGCATTCAGGTACGCACCAATTTTCTAATCAAATACCTGAAAATAAACAACTTACAAGTAGTACTTGGGTTCTTCACGTTGTAGGTTTGAAGACATTTCTGTGCCATATCTGCGGGTTGACGTTTGCTGCCAAGGGGTCTCTGGACATCCATATTTTGAATCAAAATGCTGAAAAGCCACATAGATGCAAGAAGTGCACTCGGGCATTTCTAACCATCAAAGATTTAATCAGACATGATCTAACACATACAGGTTAGCTAAGAAACAGTTAAAAACGATTGAAGTAACTGCTTTCAATCTTCCCACTGAAATGAACATTTGCTTTAGGTTTGAAAGAATACAAATGCTACCAATGCGGAGCTTCTTTCAACCGGAAGGATAACAGAGATAGGCATGTTCGACAGGTTCATGGTGGGATACGTATCATTGATGTAAAATCCCTTTCTACAGTAAGCGGTTGATATGTGAAGAACGTGAAAACTATAACAATTGTTCTCCTAACGCTACTAGTAATGCCTAAATCAATAAAATCAATACAACGAAACTATGTGCTAACATATACGTAATTACTGTCTCTAAAAGCCGAAGTTCATTACCTCGACAGACTTAATCAGACATAAAATTGTATATAACAACATCGTGAGTTTCTCGAACTTCACACTTCGTTCCAACTTTTGGTGCCTTTCCGGTTACACATTTTAGCGAATAAACAGCCAGCAGATTCTTCGAAGAACACATGAGTGTCAATCGTCCTTTTAAATTCATCACACCAATCTACAAACACCACAGTTGTACATTAATGACATTAATTAATTGTAACTGGTCAGACTTAAAACGCTATTTTGGTATCTTACGTTCTGCAATGCCATGGCAGATCCAGTATGAATAATCCCTTCAACCTGATACACCACCGACGGGTCCAGAGCGACTTCGATTGCTCCTACAAAATCAACCCGTTAACAAATTGCTCATCTACAAATTAACACTCATCGTCTATCGTACTTTAAAGTCACCTACCACTTTCGTCTGCCATCGTGATACATTGACTGTTGTTCTTATCTGCTTTCAGAGCCTGAGACTTCGGCACGGTTGTCATAACTCCTACCAGGAATGGAATCTTGTTAATGGTAGCAGATTTCGTTGAACATTTCCTTATCCAACTTATTGGCCGATATTTCGGCAACATACTCCTCGCTTCTGTGGTCAAACCTGTAAATTACAATGATTATACCGATTTTGACTGAAGCAATTCACTTCCTATCAAATATTGTGTTTAACTATTTTATACTTTGATGCATGCTTATGATTTTCCGAATTTCTATCCATGGAGCTTCCCTTAATGGGCTTTCAGTCACAGTCCCTTGTGTTCCACCAGTTTCGCTATCAACCTTATTCCTTTTACAACAGTTCCCCGATTCATCCAAAATTCCTGCTGGACCAGGAAATATACGTTTAGAATTCATTTTTGTTCACAAAGTATTATATTCAGTAGTATATTCACAATGTTGACACCAAACAGCAACTGCAATGGAAACAAAATCAGCTAATCTGTTGCGCGGCATTTATGTTTTGTTGTGTACAATATCCATTTATAAATTATCAAATTCCGCCAGGATGGACAAATTAAAATTCTACAGTCTGACTGTTTCTGAACAAACATTTCAGTACTCTAAACAAGCCATTGTAGGAAAGCTGTTCAAACAGTGGTTCATAAACTTGTCGCGAATATCTGAAATTTACCGGTTGGATCTGACAAAAAGTATAATCAGGTAACATCATGTTTCATATTTTGATCTATTTTATCTCCATATCCGGTTAACAATAACAACAATGACTATTATGTTCATTTCCAGGTTAACAATTGAAGCTAACTTGGCTTTGATCACGCTCAGCTTCACCCCTGCCGCCAATCATCCATGTTTCTACAGCGAATCGTTCTTGGACATGCTAATCACCAATCAACTACTACGAGGAGTAATTTCTTGGAACGGAATCAGTGTTGACGACAATGGATCTTCAAATGTTATCTACGGCTTACAACCAATTCTACTGGCACTCCTGTCATCAGATATAGCAGCTCGAAATATTTCAGAACAGCTAAAACACGATATAAATATGGCTAAAGACGAATACAAGATGAAGGTAGGAGCTCGGGGCAAAGATGTGATACTGATGTATAGTGTTAAAGGTGGTTTGAAACTGCCTCTTCAAGATTTAAAACTGAAACCATGAAAATATTCACTTCAATGTCCATGCATTAAATTTCATTAATGTCATAACAGTACTTCTTTATTCTTCAAGTAATAATAAAAACAATAATTCAAATTCAATTCAACGCGTCCAAAACAAGTGAATATGCGGATGAAAATGGCCCGCATTTTTTTGGCGTTCGCTCTTCTAATTTTCACAAAACAGCAAAAGAGGTTGGTCACTCTGCGGCTTAAATTTCCCTCTTTTTATCCCCTAGAACAGTAATAACCATTGGGAAGATCCGACACTGATCCCCGTTTCAACAAGCTCCTTAGCTTCCAGCCATGACTTCAACAACCACCTTGCTACCAATAATAACTGCATCAATCAGACAGACTTCTTCTAGATTGCCATCATCAGATATTCGGAATACACAACCTAAAGCTCCAAAATGTAAGTTCAAAGATACAAAGTTTTTGAAATTCCTTGATTCATTCCCATGATTTGAAACGACAATGTATTCTTGTATGCAGACATCCGAAATATCTGCACGCTTACACTGAAGCTGAAGGAGCAACTTTTCAAGAAGCCCGAAGTCCTGCCCCAGCAAACTCTGGCTTTTGGACTGAGAAACCCGCTCCTGGACAAGGACGCCCAAGCATTTTGCCATTAAAACTATTTATCCCTCGTAGCGCTTCTGAAATAACTGACAACTGTTTAATCGGCATGCTGGTGAATACCACATCTGACTTGCCATCATCCCGTTTAGCTCTTTTTATAACCGCTACTCTCAAGCCGCCACTGCAAAAATAAAAAATCAAAAACAAAACCCGTCAATAACCTTGGGAATTCATTCATCATCTTTTATAGACAATATCAAAAAGTTAGCTCACCAGATATCCTGATTCAACTTGTAGATTGATGTTTCGTTACCAGCATGATGCTCAAGCAGAGTATATGGAGGATCGTCCAAAGCTTCAGCAACAACGTAGTTACCAACTACCAGTCCGGGCATCTTTCGTTCACCAAGATTTCCACACAGTCTTGGATCTGACAACGGAGTTGATACCGGTTCTTGCTCTGAAGTCGTTGTTTCCATGGGGATGTCGGTCTGGGTAGCGGTAGATGGTGGTTCATTGATCTTTCCAGCGAACTAATCTTCAAGGAGCTTCTTAGCTCCTTCGATTTTTTCTTGTGCTTCCTGCACTGAGCAGTTCGACATCACTATTTTAAGTGGTCCTAAGAATTCGGCCAGGCGTTAGAGACCTTGACAATATCAAGAATTTTCATCAATGGTCGAATGAATAAAGATTATTGTCAAGTGTAGTCAATTTTGAAACCGTAGCATTCACGCCACCAACAGGGTTCGAGGATGACATCCTTCCAATTATTCAAGGACTGTCGGATCAAATCGTAAAGAATTTGTAGAAGTCGTCTGAAAATTTCAAGAAACAATGTTATTCTACAGTCAGCTGTAATACTTTAGCCATCAATGAGCTCCAGTCCATAGAGTTAAGGAGAAAACCCATAGAGAAAAATGTCGGGATACATTGCACAAAAGTGAAAAATTCAAAAATCAAGAGACTGGAATGATATTCTATGGAATTTGGTGACACAAAATGTGAAAATTTATAATTCGAATTAATAAAATCGTTATCTCAAAAGTTGGATTTTACCGGTCGGAAATCGAAATCCCAAGTGGAAGGTTCCTATGGAGGAATGACTTAGATCCTGAAAATGTGTTCTTTATATACGGAAGTTTTTGACATGTGACCTGGAATGTCAGCTTTATCAAGGACAACTTCCATTATCTTCGACCATAAATTCATTAGGACCTTGGAACACTTGCTAATATGACATCAATACGTTATTGACTAATGGCAGGTAAGATGATGATGAACCACATCTGACTCTCGGTCATCTTCTGCGAGTTGTTCGATTAGTATAAATATCAGAACATTACGACTGTAAAGTTACTTGAACATTACATGGTGATTGGAGATCAATTAAGTTCCTGAATACTGATTGAATCTTGATATTCGTTACAGGGTAACAATGGCTGAAGAGGTACCTTGAGCAAAATCGAATTTTATTTGGAACTTCTTTTTCAGTATTGCAGAAAGACCATCAAGTCCCCGAAAAGCAAGAAGAAGACATTGAGTCAGGTTCTGATTGTTCAGAATCTGGAGAATTCTGGAGCAAAGTTAAACACATTCCATTGAAAAAGCAACGACTCATTCCCCCCTCCGTCCGGAAGCTCGGCCGAGACTACAGTCCTGGACTGAACTGGAGTAATCCAGCTTTTTGGAGCAATAAGAATTGCTATTGCATTGGGTCTATGGTCGGGATTCGTCGACAACGTCTTGACAAGTATACAATTATGATAGATATCCTGAGTTTTATAATTTCTTCAAATGGAATAATATTCTTGATTTTATTCACAGCGGGAAGCATTGGTTTTTCATTCGCCGACGTCGTATGGAGAACGGAGCAAAAACATACCAGTGGTTAATGCTGCAGGGTGATGTTTTAGAATCTCTGATAGAGGGATTGGAATGTTTGAAAGAAGAGATCCGAGCCTATGATCATAATCCCACAGAGTAATAGTTTTGATTTTGTCCCTTGACTGGAGCCTTAATTCCAAAAACATAATGCTCAAGGTATATAGGGCCACACTCACATCCAAATTACCCTTCAAAGCAACTAAATATTCCGCGGGTTTTGATGTTTTCTCCGATGAAGTTGTAGTCATACAAGCCAACGGATCCGCAATAATATCGACAGGGTTAGTTATTTCACCTCCAAGAGGTACAAACTGTCAATGAAGTCCCGTTCCAGTTTAGTGGCAGTGTTTAATATACATGTATCCGCTGGAGTAATAGATCCAGATTATCGAGGCATTGTCAAGGTTTTGATGAAGTCCGAATAATTGCGAAATTCCAATGGGAGTACGCATTGCCCAGCTAGTTGTGGTTAGAATTGACACACCGATGATTTACGAAGTTTCGAAATTCAGTAAAACAGAACGAGGACTCCAAGGTTTTGGCTCCACAGGTTTTAGAACTCCTGAGAATACGATAGCCAATAAGTTAGCTTACAACGGATTATTCTTACTCCCAGATAGACGATCCATCCATTGTTATGTCTGTCATTATTATTGTACTACGCCAATCGTATGCTCCACGGAGGGTAATGATTGTCATTTCATTGGC
This sequence comes from Sphaeridia pumilis, assembly GCA_034698345.1. Classification (NCBI taxonomy): domain Eukaryota; kingdom Metazoa; phylum Arthropoda; class Collembola; order Symphypleona; family Sminthurididae; genus Sphaeridia; species Sphaeridia pumilis. The sequence continues at coordinate 363 of JAQGBJ010001357.1, read as the reverse complement.
ATTAACTCGTTTTCGAGATTTATGGGCTCTAGCGGGTCACGAATGCATCTATATTGTCCTTATTGTCTAAACAGATTCTTGACCAAATCTATTTACAATGAACATGTGTACGATTGCGCTGGTTTGGGGGGTGCAGAGGGTCGTCATGCCCCCTCGCAAGCCGTGTGGATCCCCTGACGCATTGAAATTCACCCAACATGAAAAACACTGGGTTTTTCCATGCTATCTTGTCAGCGATCACGAGTGCTTATCACAGGTGGAGAACAATCAAATATCATCGAACGTGAAACTTTCGAAGAAATTTGAACCATGTGGTTATGGATTGATCCTATATGGTCCAGAAGGTTGTATGTACAGAGATTA
>JAQGBJ010001356.1:0-23959 GCA_034698345.1 Sphaeridia pumilis | reverse complement strand
CACGAGCATTATGTGTATACATGAAATCACGAAAGCTATTATTACACACTATGGCGTAATTTTAATAAGTCTCTCGTATATACGTTTAGCCGCGATTCTTGATGGATGATGGCTCCCTCTGGAATAGTTGTTTTTCCTTATTGAGCGTCTCTTACTTATGAATACTATAACGTTATGTATCAAAGCGCAGCGGAAAATCAAGGGTAATTCGAAAAGATATTAAAACGCAATGGCGCGTAATATTAAAAGCGCGTGTTGGTCTCTGGAGTGGATACAAAGTGAAGGACTTTGTGGCAGACTGACTGACGGGTTTTGCGTTGACGTCAACGCTGCTTCTGGCATGACGCCATTGGGACAGTTGATTACTTGGGCGGTTTTGATTGAAAATTGTCTTTAATAGAGTTGGGGCGGAAGTACTGGGATTGGCGTGTATATATGTACATTATATATTATTACATGTTTCTCCTCGATACTTCTATAGACGTGGGCTACGAAATTGGACAGTCTTCCTTTAAATCTTGTATTGTCCTGTATCGAGCTGAATAAAGAGCTGTGAGACTATAACTGACTGACTGAATGACTGAAAGTGACTCGAGTGAATGAAACCTGTGAATAGGAAGCCGGGTTGGAAACGAGCCAGGAAGGGATTTTAGGACCCGAGTGTTTAACAGAGAATTTGGCGATTTGGGAAAAGTTGGACCTTTATGAAGTGTCGGGAGATGTTCAAGTTAACTGTAATTGGTGCTGAACAAGAAGTGAATGTGGAAGGCCGATTCGACTGAACTGAGGCGAGGTATAGCTTTTGCTTTTGCTACAGAGTTTTTGCTGTACTTTCTTGGTGGGACGATACGCGGAGAGAAAGCTAACTTTCCCCGTGTTTTTGGAAGGCCCAAGTATTGGCGAAATTTCGGCAGAGGAAAAATCCCGGGCGGTATACCATAGAAACAAGGGCCAAACACAAGTTCGGGGCTCAGTCGTGTGGCGGACGCTGGTACAGACGCTGGCGGTTGGAGGCGTTTGGGTAGAAGTGTGGAGGCGATACTTGAGCAGTTAAGCGCGCAGTTGATTTGGGCGCTTATTACACCGTCAACGTAAGACCTTCCTTGAGTTGCTCGTATAAAATTGGCAAGTTCATCAGAGAGCTTCTGGCCTTTGATAGAATCGTGAAAAATAGCAGTAGCAGTATATAGTTTAGGAGCAGAAAGGAGCGTTTAATGGGTTTTTGGTGGCCAATGGCTATGAACTTGGAACTTGGTTTAACACTATAACGCAGCTGGAAGACTATTGCAAAAGTGTATTTAAGGTCAGCTTTTATTACCGCTCCTTTGCTATTTCAAGACCTTGGTGGACAATGGCATCTTGACTGGGCAAAAGTAAGGACTTTTGTGGGCGTCTAGCGTTGTAGGAGTTTTAAAAGGATTAGATTGACAAGGTTACGACAGGTGTAAGGAGGAAAGAGAGTTGAAGCTTTTACAATAACATTTTTGGCAGTCAAGTTCCTGGAACGGCACAAGAAACTTCAGACAGCTGAAGTCTTCTCCAGTTGCAAAATGGAGTTCACAACAGCTTGCTGGATTATTCAGTGAGTGAGTAGACAGGAAGGAAGGAGAAGTGTTTGTTGATAATCGAAGTTGGTTTGCTCTAAAATACTGTTTTGGTGTTTCAACTATAGAAGAAACATGCGACTTGCTGGTGGTAGCTCTTGAAATCGGCGCGGACTTCCGAAATGGATTCCAAGTCATCATCATCAAAGACCAAATTTCTTCGCATCGACGACCCTAGATCAAAGTACCTGTGATATATTATAAACTCAAGTTAAAAGGAGAGGAGGAACATCAGCAGGGCTCTGGAAGCCCTTTGAAGTACCATCATCACCAACCTTCTGAAGGAGGAGGAGCAACTTCAACAAGATGGCGCCCAATACAAATTTCCAAGAATACTACCGAACGAGGCGCCATTGGCGCGCGAGGTGGCGCAAGTTTGTACTGTTTGGAGCGCTACCAGCGCTCCTGCTCTTTGGCGCTTCGAGCGGAGCGCCGCCATCTCGCTCAACTTCAACGTACAGCAGTACTACAACAGGGAGTAGCAGTTATTATCCTCCTAGCAGTTTTGAAATTGGCGCAAAATACGCGAGTGGTGGGACCTCTTCAGTGTTTTTTCCTTCGTATGTAAGTAGTCCTAGTGAGTTTGACGAGTTTGGGGTGAGTGGAAGAGGTCGAAGGCAGGCGCCAGAGGGCGCTCCGGGCGGCGAAGGAACTGAAGCTCCAGCAGTGGAGGAGGGCGGGAAACTGTTTCCGCCAGATTTGTTCACGTTGGAAGAACGGCGGAAAGGTGCCGTAGCTTTCTACATTATTGGTGTGATTTACATGTTTATTGCGCTGGCGATTGTGTGTGACGAGTTTTTCGTGCCGTCGTTGGATGTGATCATTGAAAAGTTTGAGATTCCGGTAAGTTGATAAAAATTCAAAGGTTTTGTTATAAGCTGAAAGAGATTTGCCGGGAGATTTTGAAAGTATACGCGATTGAAGACTTCCGCGGAAGGAAGGACACGATACAATGCGTTTCCTGAGGGGTCAGAAACGGAAAGCGCAAAGGCGGGAAACGACAAAACAAAGTGAAGGTTTTTGTTGTACAAGTTTTGGCGAGATAAGAAGTTGCGGAAATTTCCGTACAATAATATTTGTCGGGTTTAGTCAATACTCTGGCTGGTTGACAGGCGGGGGATGGTGAAAGTATAGAAGCGTATGGAGAAGAAAGCAAAGTACAAGTTTGCATGATTAAGAAGGCTGCAAAGTTTTGGCGGCAGACCTTGAAAAGTTGGTTGTGTGAGAGAAAATCCCCTTGGTAGTGTAAATCCCATTGGCTGAATTTTTGAACATGATGCGAAAGCATAAGCAAAAGCATATAGCAAAGCTTTTGTTAAAGCTCACCCGACCTGGAGTTTTGCTTCAAGTTTTTGGAAGAGAAGAAGACTTTAGACTTTTTGGGTATGCACATGTCAAGCCTTATCTTTTGAAGTGGTTTTGGGGATCTTGATGCAAGTAAACGTATCAGACAAGGCTCGAGACATTCAAGTAGGTCAAAGTTGGCTAATTCTAGTGTGTGTGTGTGACAAAAACTATTTTAGACAGCCCGTGGCAGTAAATGCCGGGAATTCGGAATTAGGCGGGAGGTTTAAAATTCACGTCACACTAAAGTACAGAACGTTTTGAGGAGCAAGTTCGAGGGGAACCAGGCTGGAAATAAATAATTTGCAAGAGTAAAAAAATTGGCAACGTTTACACGCTGGAGTGGCTGGAGTGGAGGAGAAATACAAAGAATTGCAATGAAATATATGGAATTTAAGTGAATGGAAAATTGTTTTGAACGACTCCAATTCCCACATTTTCTATATTCTAGCATTGACTTATGCCAAGTGATTGTAGACGTCAAGAGCAAATGTTGCCAATTTGGTTGCGTGTGTTGGGGATGACAGGCATTTCGTCTGGAATTTTCTAGAATTATGCCTTTATATGTTTGTTTCGTCTGTGAGAAGCCCACGTCGAGTTATGACGTCATTCTTGCAGAAAGTGAGCACGTAAATTCGCTAAACTTTTAGTAATGGCTGCTGCCTAAACTGTTTGGGGGTGACGTGGAAATGAGGATTTTAAAGGGTAAAGAAATGCTGTTTTGGACGGAAGACGAGTCTTGCTGTGAGAATTTCAATCAAGTAAATTTTAGAGTTTTTGGGTCACGCCTGGTTTCCAAAAGTAGACATCTTTTGACTTTTGCCCCAAATAAATATGGATGAAAGAGGTTCAAGTTTTGGGTTAATTTTAAAAGAGCATGTCAAAAAATACATTGAATCTTTTGCCTATTTCAGGACATGAATTTATCAAAGGTAAAAGTTTGAATTAGCCATCAAGGGGATAAAATGACAAGAATTTGGCACGTGCATTTGAAAAATAGGCTCAAACTTTTCCGTATTGAATTTCCACAAACCCCTTACTTTTTACAGCTTATATGTATTTATTCTTGTTACAATTTTTGCAAGGCTCGTGATATTCAATATATTTCACTGTCGGTCGATCATGAAAAGCATTGATTTTTTTGGCAACGTCAACCTTCAAATCAGCAAGCTTGATATGTATACCAACCGATATTTTATCGCTACGGAAGCAAAGCAATGAGCGGAACGGCCAACATATACTTGAACTACAGGAAAAATGATTTTTGCCAAAATGGCGAAATGAGGAAATATCATGCAATCGCAAAAGGCTTCTTCCATCTATTCGAGTGGGATTTTGCCTATACACAATTATGTGCCTTGGGTTGCGTTTTTGCATGCAGAATATCCTATAGGATTTTTACACTTTCGGCATAACAAGTTCCAAACAACACAAGGCTTCCTTCTACTTGGACACGCAACTTTATTATAAGCGTTCCTAGTCCAGCAAGTGGTAAATCTACCCAGCTGAGTGATGTATCCTTGGCGGAATTTTGGCAATAATAGCATTTACAAAGAAAAGCAAAACGTCGACGACTCTTAGCAGACAGACTGGAGGCAAAGGATGAATAATTGTTATTCAGATAGGCACATTCACGTGCAAAGTCATACGCTGACGGGTATTAATTGAGCTAATGGTTTGAAAGCGGGTTGCGGAAAAGATGGCGTGTTTGCGCTGGGTAATTTTTCTTGGTGAGTAAACATCAAAGCGTATTTGAACGCCGTTGCTGCGCTCCCAGAGGGCGCTTCAAGCCCCATGTTTGTTTGTTTACATTTTATCTTTACGGGATTTATAATGGGGAAATTTGTTTCGAAACAGGATGACGTGGCAGGAGCCACTTTCATGGCTGCCGGAGGTTCAGCGCCCGAACTGTTTACCAGCGTCATTGGAGTATTCATCTCAAAGGATGACGTCGGAATCGGTACCATTGTCGGTAAGTTAAATTACGAAATTTCTTGAATCTGGAAATATATTTCAAGTCAGTCAGTCACTTTTTGGTGTTCAAGAAGTGCATTTTGAGAATATGCATCACTCATACAGTTTTTAAGCAGAAACTTTGGAAACCGACATAAGCTTATGTTATGCGTGTGGTGTGTTCCATAAAAAGCCTTTAAGCTTCTTAACAGGATTTGTGTTAGTCATCACTCACACATACATATAAAAGAAGCTTGAATATACATGGACAAAATGTTGGCTGGAAATACTTATGTACCTTTCTGCCGACTTAAGGAGAATGATTCATACAAAAGTATTGTGTGGTGAAATATATATAAATATGGACAAAGAACGCCGAAGCTGATTATATACATTTAGTTGTGATCACAAAGTGTTTCGAGTCGAGAACTGCCGTTTGTGAGGCTTGAATTAGCTCACATACACAAATCGCAATAGCGGTATCTATAATTTTAAAAAACTAGTGAATGGAACATAAGGCATAAATAAACATAAAGCTGCATAAATATATACAGTGGGTTTCTATTAAAGAGACAAAAATGACAGAAATCAGGAGGACGGAGCATTAAAAATGCACGGGATAAACAAGAAGACAAAATTATATGCATGTATACTTATTTGACCTTGCGAAATGATCAAAGAAAAGGCTGGAATTATACGGGGAAGAAGTTGTGAAGAACAAAGAGGAAACGTTGTTGGTGCGGGAATTGTGTACATTGGCGAAAAGTGGGAATAAGACGGACAGGGAGTACAAAGGGAAGGCGGGCATTTGTGTACATGTGGAGGGAACATGCATGGGGAAATGTTAATGTTGCGAATTATTTGTATGCAGAAAAGCCCCCGCGTGTATTTATTTACTTAACTTACTTTCACCAGGAGCAAGAAGGATGAGTTCCCATTGGATTAATTAATTACAGACACGTTAGCCTTTGTCCTAGTGCTAATTCTATAGTGTTTATACTGTATGCATTAAGCCTGGTGGGTCTGGGTGAGGCTGCAAATTTACTGGAGCTAATTGATTTATCCAAAAGGAGAAGCTGTCGGAATTGTAGTCAATGGACAAAAGTGGGAGACAATTTAATAGACAAGTTACAAGAAGTCTCATGTCAAAAAAATTAAATCATATGTTCGCAGAGGCCTAGAATGGTACAGCTGATTCAAACTGTATTTTATTTTTAATCTAGAGCGACAAAACTCACGTAAAAAATAGGAAACTTACAAATTTGGCAAAACGTGGCAGCAAGTGACCTTGATAAGGTAATCAACGTTGATATATCGAACGAACTCCAACTTTTATCCGAAATGAATAGAATTACACGGGTTGCGAATATATGTATATACACGCTCCTGCCCACGTACAACAGTCAATACGAAATACAGGCAGGAACCAGAGTAGATATATATATACAGGAGCATTAGCTGGAATTGACATTCACATTACAAGTCTATCGAAAGCCTATATATATAGGAGGGAATCTATAGCAAAAATAACACAAAAGCTGAACAAAAGTCTAATTTATATTCTGCCAGTAGCACGGCGGCCAAAGCCAAATAGAGATACCATGCATACGTACGCATACCAAAAACTAAATTGAAGGAATTGTGTTTCGTACACAATTGCATATTCCAAGGACATTTCAGTGTGTCTATTGTCGAGTTTTTGGTTGAACAAAATTTTTACGTATAATTTTTGCAAGCACATGTTTAACGTTACCGTTATACATGCAAGAAAATACGCATTTTTTTACAGTATAAGCCTTGGCACAAGCCTATGATTCTCAAGCAAAGCCATGTACAGCATATTATGAAATTGCAGGATTTTAATGATTTGAGGGTCGAGGTCACCTTGCAGTCGCCGTTGGCCATAAAGCTCTTTCGCATTTTTGTTCTAGTGGCTTTAGCTGCTGTTGAACGTTGAACACACGGAAACTTCATTGGGGAAAGTCGTTCCAAGACCAAAGACCAGAAGGTACTTAGGACGGTCTTTCGGTCAAAGCAGTGTTTTCTAGCGGAGATGGTTAGTTGACGCCGTGGTAAGAATAATATTGAGAGTATACAGCGGATTAGCTTCTCGATTGATAGGAGACGGTTAGAGCGGCTCTAGCGTTGATTCTAGAGTCGTAGAGCCAAAGCTAGAGCAGAGCAGTAGTCCGTCAATTCACGTGTGTATTTGTAGGCAGGACTGGCTCGATCGCTAGAGACAACATGTGCCGAAAGGTCTTTTCACTGTAGTGGAAACCGTAGTAGCATTAGGAGAAATTGTAGAACGCTAGGAGAGGAAGGACGCCAAGGAAATTATATGGGAGAAAGTTGGAAGGAATATAAGAAGAGTAAGTGTGTGTGTGTGTGTGGTGGGCATGAGAAATGAAAAGGTGTGTGTTTGGAGGTAATCATAATGTGGGAATATTCGATAGTACATGGCGAATATAGTGAGTAGTTGAGTAGGAAGAAACGTTATTAATATTAGCCGTTGGGGAGCTGGGAAAAGGTAAAGTGTCTGACAAACGGACGGCTCGATTGATGCGAAATCGGTGTGATGAAATGCAACTTCTTGGTTGAGTGGAAGTAGTGCGCTGCCAACAGCGTTTCAAGGGCAAAGTAGTATTAGCCGTGAGATTTCCCATAAGCCGTCATGAATAAATCCAAGACAGTTTCATGATGCGGTATTAGTACAACTGCCGTTACTACAAGTGTTTATGGCTTGAGGGCTTATTGGCTTGTGGAAGGGAGGAGGGTAGTAGTGGCGATTAGAAATCGAAACGATTTTATCGTTATGGCCCTGGGCGTATAATCCAGGTAGTGGTTTAAAGGCTGGGGGTTGAGTAGAATACTAATGAGCGACTATAGTATAGCTGGAGCTCTGAAGCACTACTACTACTGAAACCGTTGGAGCTTGGAGGAAGAAGGTTAAGTCGATAAAATTATTCGATAAGACGGAAACAAGGTAAAACCCACCTGGTTATAGCAACCAAGGCAAAGGTCTTCTTGCAAGTTGTAAATTCGAAGAGACGATAACGTTAGCTAGCAAGCAGCGGAATGGATATGTATATCGATAAGTATATACGGCTGCTGATGTTCAACTATCAGGTTTGCTCTGAACTTTGAAAGCAATGGCCTTTATGTTGGAATCCGAAGAGTTCAGGGTTTACGACTGTTGATCTTGAAAAACTGAACTTGGGGGATTCTGGCTCCAAGATGTATCTCCAGGTCGAAAGAGCCTTGAGCGATGACGTCGATTCCGGTTCCACGCTCTTATATGAAAACTGAACCGCCTTCAGAAAACAATTACGTTTAATGAGATGTGCATATAAGAAAGAGAGGAAGCTTGCTCGAAGCATGAGGCTATCAAAAAGATTTTGCCAATTTGGTATATATTTAAGGGAAATTCGTGGGGTTTGAGATGGCATGAGTTTTTGCGGAAACATCGTCATGACCTGGAAGCCTTGAATGAAGAGACTGACGACCCTTTTCTGAAGCGGCAAGATTTTTCTAGATATCCTTGGTTGTCATTCATTAGTGTTTCCGGCTCACTGATTCAGCTAGCTCGAAGAAAGCATGGAGCTCACAGCAGACACAATTGATTGACTGACACCGGCTGTGGTGGATGGCGTGGTGAAAAGATTGTGCTGATTTTTCTGATTCTGACCTTCGTTCTTGTTATTTTGCAGGCTCAGCAGTATTTAACATCCTGTTCGTGATTGGAATGTGCGCCTTGTTTTCAAAGACGGTGTTGAAGCTGACCTGGTGGCCCTTGTTTCGAGACTGCAGCTTCTACTCGGTGGCGCTCATCGTCCTGATCCTATGCTTCCGAGACTCGGCGATCTATTGGTACGAAGCCCTCATCCTCCTCATGATCTACGTCACGTATGTATACTTTATGAAGTATAACGTCCACTGCGAAAGATTTGTCAAGAGGATCCTGTTCAAAAACCGGGTCACGAGGGTCAGTTCCACGGACCATCTCATGGTTTCGGTAAGTACACAGTTGCAATTACGTTGATTATGTTTTGGCCCTTGAAGTTTGCTCGGTGGCTCCTCCGCGGCCGCGGCCGCCAGAGGGCGCAATTTCTCTCGGTTGTGTAAATAAGTAAGGCAGCGTAATGAGAGAGAGAATATAAGAAAATGTTTTTGTCGTTATAAGTAATGAGAGCCTGGGGCCTCTGCTGGAAGCTTGAATGAAACTACTAGAGCTTCAGCTCCTGCGTCTGTTCCTGTATAAAGACGTGCTTAATGAATGGGTTTAATTGGATGTCGTAATTTATTATTTCGCCTCTGCCACCAAAATTCGGCCCATCTTCTTCTTGTTTGTCCTATTTTCTTTTACTGGTTCCCTCTCTGCTGACCTTCGCCGCAGTTCTGGAGGCTAAAAAATGTAGAAAACTGGGAAAAGTTTTTAATATGGACATCTTCTTGAGAGAGAATGCGGGAAGAAGAAACGGGCAATTTGTTCATAGTCAGCTTCGCTCGTTGGCAGTAATTGCTACTGAACTGTACAACTTGGAAGTTGGTGTGAATTATGTAAGGAAGAAGGAGGGAATTTATATGCAACTTGAAATGCATTTATTTAGGCAATTTCAGCATTACAAAATGAATTGTTGTTACTTAAACTGATGCTGGCTGCTGCTGCTGCTGCGCTACTTTGGAATAGTGAAAGTCGTTCTTTTACAAAAGTAAACAAAGAATAACTCTGGCCAAAATATGTTCATTTGGCACTGGACTCGTGCCAAAGATAGTTCAAGGCTGACAATGTACGATTCGGTTGTTTGGCGACGACGTCGTCGTTAGGACTTTGGAGACCGCCGTTATGATTTGGCTGACGCTTTAATATTTTGCTTTCTCCTCCATGTGTTTTGCTTGGAAAGTTTTACAAGGAAAAAGTAATTATTTATTTAGCGGATGACAAGTTTGGTGGTGGTTGGAGGTTGTCCGAAATGTGGTGATTTGGGAAGGGATTTTTGGCGGGAAGCCAATTTTACAAATAATGGCCAACAATATCGTATGGTGTATACCTGGTAGTTGGAAGAAGCTTCTCAAGTAAAGATTATAAGCTTGTCATCATGGCTAAAATTCTGTTTTGGAGAGCCTTGAGAAAATTTGTGTCATTTGAAGAAGAAGGGAAGTGTGCACTGTTTCTCGGTGTTTTTGACGCTAAAGTATACAAAAGGTTATTGCTGATTTGAAGGAGAGACTCTCATCAGCGAAAGGAGCTTTAGTGTGTCACGGGTCTGACAGGACCGCAAGTCATAAATCTTGCCGGTGATGAAATAATATAAGCGTATATAGAGGCGCTTTCACCCGAGCATCATCTGTCATGGACAAGTGGAAAGGGATAAGATGATGACAGCATGAGGGGCGCTTCAAATGAGGAAGATGAATTTCCCGCCGCCGTTGTTTTGAAATTGGCGCGCTGCGGAAGGGGGGGTGGAGGAAGATGCAGGCAGGGGTCTGAGGTAACAGAAGAAGGAGCGCGAAGTGCGGGAGATTTAAAATGAGTAAGCGGAAGGACTGAGCACGACTGCGACTAGCGTAAAATTCGAGCTCGTTTGTAAATTTAAAGGCGCTATATTCAATTCAGCAGCGGAAATTGCATCCATAGAAACAAAGAGAAAATGTAATTATCACAAGTAATATAATTCAGTGGCAGATGCCCAAAGGCAGCTGAAAACAAGCAAAAGCAATGATGACGCCGGAACCAGGCAACATTGAACAGGAATTGCGAAAGGTTAAACTTGTATCAATCATTGTGACAGAAGCGATTACAAAATTCAAATTGTTATGGCGGGATTGGGTACAAGGAAGCGCTTGAAACGCTTGAGAATAGACAATGAGAAGCCGCTGGATGATGACGTCAGAGCGTTATATTCAGCCCGCTAAGTTCAGCGTTATATTTCTGGTAAGATGGTTACTTTGAAGACTTTGAACACGTGTAAAGTGTCGAGATTTTGCAGAATTCTATTCTGGTGGTTTCAAAAGATGCAAAAGTTTTTAGAGAAGTGATTTGAAGCGATACTGTCTTTTGAATATTGCATTTGCCGTTTATCATAAGGCGGGAATGGCAGTAAGTAAAACTCGTTTTGGTCCAACCTTTCCCAGGTTTAAGACACCCGAAGGAATAGGAAAATAGCTGGGAGAAAGCGCGGCGTGGTGTGAAAGCAAGTCAAGGCTAAAACAGTGAGATTCAGATTCTAAAGCACTAAGATACTGAAAGATGCTTTTCTAAGAGATTTCAGGCCGTAAGTCAGTATATATAGACGAGCTAGAAAAAATAAATATAGACCAACGCTTCCAGCGCTGCGCTTAACAGCGTTGCTAACGGCGGAAACGTGTTGACGTATTGCTCGCAGGGGAGGCCAGATTGAAGCTTGGGGATGACGCTGAAGGCTGCAGTGTCTTAGAATATGTATGTGCTGGGACGCTGAAGGGTCACGAAATTAGTAGCACTTGTAGTAGTACATAGCAGTAAATTCAAAATATTTCGGGCTAGATATCCTTGGGTAGGGTTGAAAACCCTTTGCTGTTTACCTAGCGGAGCTTATCTGAAATTTGTGTCGTATTATTATTCTCCTCAAACTACTGAAAGCACACCAATAATGTTTACTCATTTGGCGGCGGAAGCCACAAAACATATGCTTTTTCTTGGGCGGAAATTCAGGTACCTGGAGCGGTTCGATGTTGACGAAGTCGCGGCGGTAGCAGCGCCATATATTTTTGTCTGTAAAGTATACATTGTATACAGACATCAATCATCGACCGGTGAAAGCCTTGGGAGGACATGACGCCGCTTTGGAAATAATATACGTGCCATGGTCATTGTTTAGTAGGCGCGGCGGCATGAGCGCTGCGGCGCTTTTGGTACTACTGGGAACCTGAAACGCCTTGAGAATTCCATATAATTTATGTACACAAGTACTTATCAGGACACTTTGGGTAAGAATTTGGAAAATACAGGGGAATTTAAATAATAATAGTACCCGGCATATGTGTGTTTGAAATATAAGCGAGAGGCGCTTTGAAATTGACGCTCGGCGACGGCTGGCTGACACAAGAAAGCAGTATTAAAGCCCACGTAATTTTGACGTCCAAAAAATAGCTTTCACCACCCAAGAGCTTGTAAAGAATTATAGGGCAGCACGTGTGCAAGTATATCTAGAAGGTATTTTTACGTGAAATGTAAGAACGTGGAGCATGAACATTGGAAGATTTTTTTATTAAATTATTACCCTTGAGGGTTAAGTGTGTATACGTCTACGTTTGTAGGTTCTCGAGGGCTGAGCCGAGCAAGAAGGCGGAACGGAAAAAATGGAGCGAGTCCAAAAAGTGAACTGAAAAGAAGCTGGAAGGAACTTGAATTTCCAGTGTGAATTCAAGTGAACTGCATGTAGTATAGTGTAAAAGTTTTGAGGGAAAAGAGAGGCTCTGAAGAACGCTTTTCTCAAGAGAGGATCCAGTCGAGGGGCCTAATCGAGTGCCATGCCAAGTAGGTTGCGCTGCGGATGCGAAATTGTATGTTGAACAAGGCGTATTGATTCCCCCTTCCCCCAAGGTGAGGGGGGCACAAATTGAGCCCCACAGGGGGGTGGGGGTTTGGAGAAGAGGTTAGGGAAGTCGGTAAGAAACAAAAAGAACAAGGATATCTAGAAGAGATAAAGGGGAAAGGTCACAAAGGGGCGGAGCTAAGCACGTGGATAATGAGGCAATAATTTTGATGCAAGGATATCTGTGAAGCTGGTGAAGCTGTGGACGATTAAATCTTGGAGAATGTACAAGAGATACTTACCTATAAAGGAGCAAACGCAACAAGGCCAAGGGTATCTACGGACACTGACAAGTATATGGTTATGAGGGTTATCTACGGCTCCATTTTCAAAAAGGGTGCGGTTTTCAAAAACCATGTGTGTACATTGTGGAGGAGTTTCGGTCTGCGAGTTTGCAAGTGATGAGAACCCAGATTGAAGATTGCATGTTGTTATACCCGCTGATGTATGTAGGTTCTTGGATTTTGTCTTTTTCCAGGACCACGAGACCCCATGCTGATATTGCGGAGAAAGTTGTACACGTCTTGAATCTATGGTAGAGACAATGATTTATCTCACGCAGTCATTCAAACTGTGGGCATATGTGTGTGTCCGTGTCCGGAACAAAAGCGAAGTAGTGGAGAATTATAGTTTACATGCACGACGCTGCGCGCTCAAGCGGCGCTGGTTGGTTGGTAGCTGGTATTTGAGCGTGTCCTGTAAGTTGTACGAGTTCCGGTGGAATTTTTGTAAAGCATGTTTTTCGGATGCAAAGGAATAAAATTATTATTATATTCTCTCTATGGACTTTTGGATTTAGGAGAATAGGAAAAAGAGATATGAATTAATCTGCAAATTTACAAAAGGACGAAACTAAGCCTTTAAGACTATGATTCGAAGAATAAGAAGTTTTATCTTTGGAGGAAATTTTTTGTTAGTTCTTGGTGGGCGTGCAGAAACGAGAGACTTCGTGCTGGGAACCGGAATGCTGATTGGTGAACAAGTGTTCTGTTTGATTCCGTGCTTTTTGTGGGAAAAGATTGAGGTTTGAAAAGGCTTGCGAATATAAAAGTATTGGAGATTTGGAGATGATCGTAGGCGAAAGTGGCTGGATTAAGGATTGAGGTGACGGCCGATTCTACGAATGTCAAAAGGGGAATGTTTCAAGTGAATCAGTAAGTATTTATAAAGACGTGCCAGATCATAAAAATATATAGTAAATGGTGGAATGACGTCTGGAAAATATATTGGAAAGTGGTTGAAAGAGATACTTTTATAAACACTTTTGCTCAAGTTTTTAACGCTTTCAGTAAGAGTAAAATGTAGCTATAAATTGAAAAAAAATATATTTTCGCATGGTTTCGTGCCGGTAATGGGCTTGTGAAGTATTTAAGTCCGGGTTCTGTGAGACCAGAGTTTATACACCATACAATGGTTTGTTTGCAAAAAAGAGGTTGATTTCGGCGGCACTGCTGGTGGTTAATCTTGGAAGGTGGATGTCATTGTCAATCGAGGAGATAGTCAATTCCCTGAGGCGTGATTCATCTTCTGGGTGGTTATAAGATTGGGTAATTTTTTCAAGAGCTTTCTAGCAGGCATAGGTACATGGCTATAATAGTGCATGTGTGTGGGGAAATGAGATTAGGCAAAAAACCTGTTGGGAAAAGAGGGGCGAATCTCTAGTAGATATCTAGAACGGATGGGAAAAAATCGGAAGGAAGAAAGCAAGAACTCTTGGAAAGTTGGAGGTGAAAGTCAGAGGGAATTTTATTGATTTAATACACCTACTTTAGAAAAGAGAGAAAAGGAGGACATGTAGGCGGAGGGGAATTGTGTGAGAAAATTATAATAATGCATGATTATACCAGATTACAGTTAATGTATGAAATGGAAGAAAAAGAGGTAGAAAAGGCAAGTCGGAGAGGAACGTAATTCAAGGCGAAGGCGGGAACAAAAGGTAGAAAGTAGAGCGGACGGAAACCTAGAGCTTTTTGGTAAGAAGAGAAAAGGACCTAATTAATCTTTAAAGTATAAGGTAAAGTAGCCGTGGCCTGCTGAGGCACTTGGGTGGAAGCAAGGCCGGCGTGATTGCGCCCACAGCTGGCGACCTGGGTATTGTTTGAGGCCATTCTTGAATGAAAATACTGTTATTAGTTGTGATTGCGTGGCCTCGTTATGGAATGGAGTAAAAATTGCGTGATTGACGCCATCATGTTTGAGTGGTAGAAGAAATAATTTCTCTACTTGAAGTCAAGCTGACGCTTGATCCCGGCTAGGTCAGTCGGTGGAGCTTGAAGTATTGAATGCTCACCATTACACAAACCATCGAAATTTATTATAGACTTTGAAGCTTGAAACAATTTCCAAAGTTTCTCAAAACTATGCTCACCATTACACAATCCATCGAAATTTTGTAGCCCACTTGCAAGGCTAATATTCAACCGTTTGCGGTCACTTGGCCTCGGAAGTACATTCATAAGTAAAGACGCTTGGTATTGTCCAGTCAGTCTGGTTTCTGGACATCATTGCTTGGTTTAATATTAACACTACGCGGTATGTACTACAAGGTCTTACTTTTGCAATATTAGCAAAATAGGAAATACTCAAGGTTGCTCATGCTGGCGACAGGTGAATAGGTGGTGAGGTTTCGTACAGGAAAGCGTGGCCGCCATATACACTGTCGCTTTGTTCAACCTTAAGCTTTCAGCAAGTGTCCATTTGTCTGAATGCTGAAGCATGGTGTTTTGTCTTTGCGTCCTGGTGAGAGAAGGCTTGTCGAAATTGCCGTCGCCGCCACTCTACCAAAGGCTTTCTTGTCAATTGCGTTGTTTTATGTAAAAGGTTGTTGGGGAACGGTTTACTATTTCAACAATTTTAGAGCGTGACATCTTGGTTTCGGTTGTGTAGAGAGTGGCTGCCGTTGTTGTTAGGTGGTCGGCCAGCGACTCATTTCGTCGATTGGCTGAAGGGCATCCGGTGGTTTAACGACACCAGGTGGTCGTAACGACGCCTTGTATTATTCAGCGGCCATGTAAATATATCCCTACACCACAACATGTACAGAGAGGAGCCACGTGCATAGTTTGAAGGCTGTGTTCAGGGCTAGCTGAATTACATAAGCCTTGTAAAATCCAGGAAACAAAATTGAAGAGCAACTTCGTTGGTGTAAATATAAACGTGTAATGAAATGGAAGCGGTAATTTTAAAATCGGTCTACTCCTTGCGTATTACAGAAAGGAAGCGAAGGCGGGTCAAGCAGCCAAGCGTCAGTGCAAACCGTGAGTGGGAACAAGGACAAGAGAGAAGGGGCAGCCAATAACTCAAACTCGAGCGGTTTGAAACCGCCGCCAGGGGGCGCAGGAAACGGACGCCGCGGCTCAATACCGCTCCTTCATTCAGGCACCAAGTTCCGACACGGGCTACTCCAGTTGATGATTCAGTCAATCGACCCTCTGCATGACGGTAAGTTCCAGCCAAGGACGTCTTGAAAATAACAAGACACACGATTCTTTTTATAAACAAAGATGGCCGGCTCTGACGCAATATATATGATACAACATATGATCTCATCAAGCAGGCTCGTTTCTTCTTTCAACTTTCATCTTTGTTCCTGTATTCTTTTTCAATTATCTTGAACGTCGTGAGCGGCTTTGCTATATATATTTTTATGTAACATTGCGTCAAAGACGTTTTTATTCTGGAGAGAAAAAAGGATCTTCTTTTTTTGGATCCTTTCAGCTCAAGTGTAATTGAAGAAGCTGCAAAACGACGACGACGACGCTGATGACGATGGGGATGATGCGTGCATGCATGTCAACAAATCTTCTTATTCTTCCTGAAATAGACGAGATTTACGTTTTATAATGCAAAGTTGTGAACTTGGGCAGCTGTCATCCCTAAAGCTTGGGAAATGGAGAAGCAGTGAAAGGAGGGCAGATTTTGCAAGGATTCGCACTATGTATATATAAAGATTACAGAATTCCTGAGAATTTTTCTATAAGGAGCAAGAACTTGGCCGTTCAATATTTTGGAGATAGTTTTGCTTAGGCTTGAGAATTTAAAAAAAGGACGGGCAAAATAGAAAGCGAAACCTGGGTATTCAGTTAGCAGCATTTCAGGGAATTAATGAGATGGAAATGTGGCTATTGCCTATTGAGCTGAAATATGTCGATGGGACCAAGTGATATTGGTTTGTGTAGACTGGAGCGTAACAGGCGTCGGAATCCCTTGGCACATTATCAAATCAATACTGGGGAATACGAAAAGCTATTTACTTTCTCTCTTGGCGATATTTTATTGCTTTTGGCATAAATGCAAGGCAGGCATTTACGTTACCGTAAAAGGGGTTTTGGGCTGGAAAAACAAATTCTATTAAAAATACGTTTTGGTTTCGCAAGGATGCTGAAATTGGCATCCCTATTGCGCAATGCGAAGGTCAGGACGAGCACAAAGTTGGACACAAAGTAGCGAGACAGTTCTTGGGCGACTGGAAAAGTTGGTCCATCGAAGTAATCGAAATCCGTTCGATAATACGCATCGCCGAACAGTCTCTTCCGCGTAATGAAGTACACGCTATGCGGATATCGTTAGCGAATTTGTCAGAGATTTATGTGACGGCTATGCGGGTTTGTACGCTTCGATGGTTGCAATTCATCTCGGACAGTTGCTGCTTATCAGTAAGCGGGAAATGTGCGTTGTGGCGGGAGAATTTTGAAAAGGCTCTGATGATAACGTAAGTAACCAGAAGCGTTTCGACGTAGATAAAAAGTAGGACCAAGGTCGCATAAAGCACTTTATTGATAGCTGGTCTTAAGCAACGAATTGAAATGTATGCAGCGAGGGGCAGTAACGATACTTTTTAGGGATTTACGGCTGTCAGCGTTTAAGCGTTTTGCGGGCATTAGACAAGATTCAGGCAAAGATAACGACGTGGGTTAAGGTCAAAGGTTGAAGGATTTTATGGGCAAGGGATGAAAAATGGGCGTTACAATTCGGGCAATAATGATGTGGCAGAGACAAGATTTTCAAGTTCAGAATGGGCTATTAGGCTTCGGTAATGTGGTTTGTGAAAGTTGAACAAATGAGAGTTGAAAGTTTAGATGGCTTGGAGATCTGTTTTATTGAGGTTTAGGATATTTATATCAGCTTTGCTAGAGGTTTAAGAGGAATGAAATATTTTTCTGTTTTTTACAGGGCGTGTGGACGAGAAGGCAACTCAACTGCACGCAATCGCTTCGTTGAAAGCCTTGTTGGACGCTGCAAAAACGGATGCGAACAACACTGTAGCGGCAAACAACCGAAGTCGACCGGTGGCGCCACCTCAAGTTCCTCCATCTGTCCAGCCGACGGATGTTCCGTTGACGACTGTCGATGCGGAAGAACATGCCAATAACGGAGACGCGCCAAGTGCTCAGGTCAGCAGGAGCGGGAAATTTGAAATTTTTTGGCGACAAAGATGAAAAATGTTTGGGAGGAAAAGGTCGGCTAAATGTGTGTGTGTATGTGTCGGAAATGTCAAACGGAGAAACAAACTTGGCATTGGAAAAGGACATGTAAAGGATGTGTTCTTTTGGGTATCTCTGATTTTTGTCAGCTGATTTGACAGGAAATGGACAGGTTTCTGGAAGACGTCGAGGTTTCGCGCTGTGCAGAATTTGCTGACAAAAGTAGCGACAAAAATCGTTAGGCTGAAACAAACAAAGTCACTCACAAAACAGTGAATACAGGGTGAGAAATGTAAGAATTAAATCAACTTCAGGGCGTTCAACTAAGAGAAACAGAGGGCAAAATTTCGCAATTTGCAATTATATATGTACGCCATGCCACTAGCAGTTTGAACGTGATCAAATTAAGCTGGAATTCCATGATGGCGATTCCAGCTGTATATGCACATTAATCAAGGGTTAGTTCAGAACAGCAAGCAAAATTAAAAGCATTGCAGTAGACGTTGAGTCCAAATTCAATATGGCCGACGAGCTTTTATCTGATTTGATGGTTGCGATTGCGATATACGAAACGAGGATTTCGCATGCGTTCGTTATGCGGTGGGTACCATTAGCGAAAATGCAAGACGAGCTTTTTGCTTGTGTATACGGCAATGTATTGTTAATGAGCAGAGGACGGAAACGTGGGTTTTTTCGCAACAGCCTTCCTTGAAGGTCAACTAACGAAATGAGAATGTCGATGGATTTTTAGCGAATAATGGCAAGGGGTTAGTAACCGCAACCGGATTTACGTGAACAAAAATTTCTTGGAGCATTAAAATCGCCAGTGAAAAACATACAAGAGAAAGTAATCCGCTAGGTGGCGTTTAGCGTGGGGAGTCCAAGAGAAATATTGCAGTTGACCGTCAGGACTGACCTTTGCTTAATAATTTTGCAGGAACTGGCAGCTCTGGACGAGGCCGAGAACGAAGCTCAAGAGCCCTTGGACGTCTCATGGCCGAAAGGAGATTTGAGGAAACAAATCTCTTACATTGTGCTATTTCCCATTATGATGTCTCTGTACTTTACGCTTCCGGACACTCGGACACCGCGCGGGAAAAAGTTTTTCATTTGGGGCTTTGCTGGCTCCATCTTGTGGATCGCAATCTTTTCGTACTTTATGGTCTGGTGGGCTGATCGGACGGGAGAGACGTTCAACATTGCTCCAGAAGTAAGACAGTCACTCATTTTGTACAAGGCTAACATTTGTCATTGTTCATGCCAATTTTGGTTCCTCACGTCGTCCAAAAAAATTCACTACATTGTTGTCTTGAAGAAATATGTGGACAGCATATATTTTCTTGAGAAAAATCAAGAGTTGACGTTTTGTGTGCTGTAAGAGACGTATATATAGAGCTGTTTTGTTCTGCTTTATGATGGACATTTAGGACAATAAGACACAATAACGTCCAGGACAATAGCAAGAGAGAGAAAAGTGGAAAAAGCTTACTGGACACATTCGGGGAAACACTCAAAATGCTCATGTCGTGTCCGACGGTATTTCATTGTTTAGAGGCAATGTAAAAGCTGAAATGGGCCATCAAGTGAACACGGGGTTTTTATTTGGTTTCATTTACGTTTTTATTTGTTGGTGGTGGCAATGTATCTAAATTATTGGATGACTGAAGATCCGCCGTAGATGGCGCGGCGCGCGCGCCGCGCCGCGTTGCAGGTGCCATATGAGCTTCTAGGTTTTAAATTCTAGGATTCATAAATTCCCATTTCCTCAATAGTAAATCATCGCTCTATTTTACTACATTTGTTGTCTTGTTGCATGTTGGCTCGTTTCGAGGAAAAAATACGAGTCGTTGGGTTGGCGGGAGAAACTGGTTTGGTTTGGAGTATAAATGGCAATGGTGGCTTAGCATGCAACATCGGCAGTCGTGTAGTCGTGTCGTCATGGAAGGAGCAGCTTGCTGGTAAAAAAGAGCTTTCTCCATTGGATATAAGGGAAACAGACTGCAGAGAAAGTGGGAAATATCGAGAAAGTGTGCTAGTAGGCCGCACGTTTTGGCAAATGTACGGAAACTTTGGCCGTGGAAAATGTAGGCGAGTAAAAGTCTACTGCGATTTCGTATAATAACCAAAAAGAGGATATCGTCAATCAAGGCCGTTTTGATTCAAACATTTTTTGGCCTTTTTGTTCTTCCCGAGAATCGACAACTTGTTCCGGCTCTTGTCTTTGGGCGAATGAGGAGCAATTAGAAATTAATGCGATTGTGAAAGTCCAAAATGGTAGAAAAGCTGTCACAAGGGTTTTGCAGACAGATTAACAGGGTTCCGAGCTTATCTAGAGGGAACAGTCAGGAAAAGTTTTGTTTTTGATGGACGGAACCGGATATTGCGAATTTCTTCCAGCGGAACGCTGCTTAATTGCGGAACTCGAACGGGCTCAAGTGGCTATACTACAAGGACTTGGACGAGAGAATAAATCTCTAGGAAAATAGTCAGTCTTGTTGTAGCAGAATGTTGCCAATTTAATGCCGAATTCATTACGGTGGCTGTGGTGGTTGCATCGTAAATTTTCACGGTCGCGAAAGTCAGCTGTTACTAGCAAGTTTGTAGGACCAAAAGTTTCGTTTGGAGGAGCAGCGTCAGTTGTTCCAACTTTATACATACCGCGTGTACCCCAACCGCGACAAAGGTTGGAGCTCCTCGAATATTGGCTAATTTATCAGGAGCATATATCTTTTGAGGTTCACAACAAGGTTGAGTTTTGGTAAGTATGCGAATAGGCAATTCCCTATCCACGTGCGTTTCTTGTAGTAAAACAAGGCTGTTTGTACAAGCGTTTCGGTGGTCGAGCGGCGCTGCCGCTGCTATGCGGTTATGGATCAAGCGTCTGACATTTCGGTGGCGGTTTTCTACAAGCTAACCGAAATCAGATCAGGGTTTTGTTGGTCGGTGGCGGCAGCGGCGATAGCAGAAGTTGAAAATAGCTGGCTCTATGAGTGTCATGCTGGATGATGGACGACATGGTCGCAGTTGGTTGGACGTGAAAACGCTGTTGACCAACATGGAAAAGGGGTACAAAAAGAAGCGGCGGCGGTTCGAAAAAGAAGAGGATTTCCACATCAGGATGTTATTGCAAAATGTGGAGGCTTTTTCACTAAAAGTTTTTGAAGTATAGATCCAAGGTTAGGTAAGTTAGGTTACATACTGTGTTTTTATACATTTAAAGTATGTTAACGAGACATAGAATTTTTTTGAGCAGCTGTTGGAAAGATTTTGCGGTCGCCACGGACATAAGAGCTGCACGAAGCTGGTTTGAGGTGAAATATTTGTGAAATACACGGGATGAAAAAGTCATTAATCGTACATAGAACCTTATAGAAACAAAAGAGAAATGTGTGGAAAGGGCAGAAATATTTGAAGGCTATGACGCTTTCAAAACCCAAGGCTCAATGCCATTAGGAAGAAAAACAAACGTTGGAAATGTAAAGCCATTTCCGCTTACTTTGATGAATTGTAGTATTGAAAAGCTAGAAAGAATAGAGAAGTTTCTGGTAATACTTTTGTTGTTGGTGGGAACACAAAACTCACGCACATTGACTATATAGAGAAAGTGGTTGGTTTTGCGATGCTTGGCGGAGACGTTACGCCGAGATCGAATGACATATTAATTTGTAGGCTTTCAGTAGGCTGAAGGTCATTTGGCCTTGGTCCTGATCAAGAGGTTTTGTTGCCGTCGAGACGGCGGATTTCGCAGTGTATTGTACAACTGGAGACAAGGAGAGACACGAACTCAATTTATTGACTGAACAGGATTTGGGGGAAGTGGTCTTCGGAATATAGTAGCCTTGATTGATGTCAATTAAATCAGTGCACGTTGTTGTCCTGTAGTCCTGTCGTTTATATTGCTGCTGTTTTTTAACGTCAACTGATGGATGGACGGGTGGTGAATTGGCGGCCAGGTGAAAGGTGCATGGCATGAGGATCGATATAGGGAGCAATTATGCAGCGTCGACGACGCTGGAAGCGTCCCACGCTGCTGGAAAATGATTGGCTGTTTGCGTGACGAAGGGGGTGGTGGAAAAGTAGCGCGGTTGAATGTATGTAGAAACGATACGTGCTGTTGATATTGTTGTGTAACTAAAGAGTTTCTTTTTGGGTTCTTGCAGATTATGGGACTGACATTCCTTGCTGCTGGAACATCGATACCGGATTTGATCACTTCGGTGATTGTGGCACGAAAAGGGCTCGGCGACATGGCCGTGTCGTCATCGGTGGGTTCAAATATTTTTGATGTCACTGTCGGGCTTCCGTTACCATGGCTACTGTATACGGCGTTCATGCAGACTCATGTTGAGGTCAGCGCCAAAGGAATGATTTGCTCCATTACAATCTTGTTCGGTAAGGCTTTGAGAAATCCAAGAATTATTCGAGTTTGCTGGAACGTTTTGATGGTGATACCATGATTTTGGAACCTTCCATAGGAATGCTGTGCTTCGTTGTCACCTCCATTATGGCGTTCCGCTGGAGAATGAACAAAGGGTTGGGGATCGTCATGTTTCTGCTGTACTTTGTTTTCTTGGCTGTGTCACTCCTCTTCGAATACGGCTACCTCGTTTGTCCAGTCGACTAAAACGACCATGACGAAGACTATAATTTTTTGGAAAAGTCTCTCTTTGTAAAGCGTGATGTTATTTAGTACAAGTGGAAATGTCAAAATGTGTTTTATATTTCGCGCCGAGAGAAAGACAGGCGCGCGCTACGCGCGCGCGCGCATGCTCTCTATCGCGAGTCGTCTCACAATGATGACCATGTCCCCCTATTACCGTTAGTATTATATATGCCCTTGTGTTATTATTGTAGAGCCATGTTGCTGTTATGTTATTTCCGTCCCAGACAATGAAGCGCGTTCGAAGCGCCACAGCGCGCTACCGCGCGCTGCTACTATGAAATTACGTAGGTAGATATAATAATAATTTACAATAATGAAAAACACGTATGAGTGCCTATATTCACTGGCTGTTTGTAGAGAAAGTTTAGGACATTTTCAAGGTAGAGGGCTCAATGAGCGTGATGTATGTAATAGAAGTGAAAATACCTATTGTACCTTGCGTGGATGATGGTATTGAGAAATTTTAAATTTTGACCTGTTCTTGAATGGCGCTGTTGAAGTCGGAAGGATAATAGAGAGAGATTAAGTACCTGTTGGAACATGAATCGGGGTTCTGTTTGAGACGGACGAGTCGAATAAGGAAATGTTGTAGTGTAACCAAAAATTATGGATGACCCCTTGAGGTGTGGATGTAATTTTTCCAACTTGTACCTCTAAAAATGTGTTTACCTTGATGATGAAATTATATTGACCATTCCATGTAGGTAGGTGAAAGTTCACTATGTGAAGTAAAGTAAATTGTAGAGTGTGATAACTTGAAATCGAAAAAGAATCGAGAAAAGTCCATCATGTTAGCGTAGAGACAAGGAAGAGCGTGCCTGTGTTAAATTGTATAGAGACAGCGCCGCCGCCATCTGCCGGTGACTATAAAGAACTGTATATATGAAAATACTCGTAGGTTTAAAGACATGCGTTTGATACGTGTAAGTGGTTGTTGATGTGTTTTAGGAGTTTAATTATGCAGCTTGCGAATCGTGCATTTATGAATGTACGAGCCGAAAATGCAAGCTGCAAAAAATATACATTACAGCTGGGTTCAGGCACACGTAAATTATCCAACTTGATCATATCTTGTTAACGTTAAAGAATTGCAACTTTGAATTTGTAGCTCTAAAGTAATTGTTGCTGCTGAGGTGAAAAATTGGAAAAACTTGAGGACAAAGAAGCGAGCGAACAACATAGGAATATTTCAAGGCAGAACCATGCAATGTAGCTGAAAAATCTTTATTAGATCTGAGTGCAGCAAATGGTCAAAATTGTTTGTTGGAGGAAGAGCCTGTAGAGGGCGACTTGAAGAACCTGGTAGAATTACAGATACGGTGATGATTGAAATGTTATCTTGAAATAAGAGTATCCGATACGTATCTTTGAATAAAAGACAAATTTTATCTGAAAACA